>OVAP01000385.1:0-37948 GCA_900406295.1 Aurinia saxatilis | reverse complement strand
TTATATGTGGTTATGGGTATGGGGAATTGGGTATATTTGTCATTATCCCAAAATAGTAAGAATAAAAGAAAGATACTTTAGTTCTAGGTCACCACCAAACTTTTGTATATATATATTTNTCACCACCAAACTTTTGTATATATATATTTTTTTCTGGTATTCTTTAGCTATCATCGGAGAAGACTTCATTTTTTTTTTTTCCGATGGTGTTATTTTTTTTAGTAGACCGTACAACGTGTAATTCTTCTGGTTAATTGGGGCATATGATTTTCTGGTTGGTTGGAACTTGTGATTCTTTTGATTGGTTTGAGCTTGTGATTAACCTGGTTTATTGGAGCTTATCTTTTGGTTGGTTAATGTTTATCTATTTTTCGATCTAATTATTTTGGAGATAGAATTTATGAATACTAGTTAACTAGGAGACTTGATAAAATAAAAATACAAGATTCGAAGAATCAAGAATATGTTGATAAAAGTACTTTCATGGTTTTAAGATAAAAAAATATTTTTATGGTTGGCTCAATATTAACTAAATATTGTTAGGATTGAATATACTAGAATTTTCATGATTTTAATTTATTATTTATTGTATTTTTCAGTTATTTTGTACTTTCAATAAAAACCATCCGGATGATTAAAAAAAAAAAGTGTGTTCAAACATACATGGGCCTACATTTGCTTCTTAGACGTCATGCCTGGGCCCAACCAAAATGGGCTTACACGTCTTGTTCATTCTCACAGCCCAATTAAAAAAAGAGGATCCATAACGCCAAACGTCATCGTTTCAGTGAGTGGGAACCTTGAGACAGTGGTACAAATCCTTGTCTGACATAAGTACAAATCACAAACTTTTAAGAAACGCCATATGATGATTGATGAGGGGTATAATAAGTTTGAACCTACTAATAATAGTTTTAGATTTTCATTCATTACATTAACGGAGAGATACTAACAAAAGATTTTAATTCAAATACACACACAAAGACGACCATAGGGTATTTGACAACCTTGTAGAGTTTTGTTTTTTAAAAGAAATTAAGAACAATGGTACATTGTTCGATTTTGAAAAAAAATTAGGCTCATAACCCTCGTTACCCAATTCAATGAACTTTCCATATACATTTCTTGAAAAATTGATTGGGGGTAATGCTAAATATATAGATCATGAATCTCTAGATCTGAACAAAATTCCTTTTTTTTTCAGTACAAGTTTATATTGTACTTGATTTGATTTCTCTTTTTTTTTATACATGGTTAAATATAGTGTTTGGCTTATGTAAAACGTATTTTGTTGATTTGATGGTGAAATTTAGTGGTAGGATGGCTAAAAAGAAGACTCTTAACTGGTAGTTTACTACATTACTCTCCCTTTGATAAGTGTCGGATTTCTTCGCTTTTATATTGTAATTTTGGGGTTCATATAACGGTTTACAAGATGTATCTCTAGATTAATCAGTAGCTCTTTGTTTCTCTCCTATAATCAATCCCTTATTGGCTTCTTGCTACAAGTTATTCTGCTGAAGAAGAGTGCCATCTGATCTACTGAATCTACAACCATTCGGTTTGATACATTTGATCTTGTGTTTACAAATTGGCAAGTAAAACATCTAGAAATGGGGATGTAAACCCTTTGTCACTATATATAAAGCTTATAAGCATCGCCTCAGATATTTAATATCGCAAATGCTTGATCATGAAAGTCTCTATATATGCACAAGTATAGTCAAAACTCTAGTTGTAGCTAGATAGTTTCTTTGATATCTTAATTTAATGGTACTATAAATGAGGTGTTTTGTTGTTATTCTTGTGTGCATGCATGCCTTGCTGATTTCAACTTAACAACATGAACATATCAAGTGAATCAAATTCACTTTATAAATTGAATTGTTGTAATAGATCACGGACAATATAAAGTAGGATTTAACTTGTGATAAGAATGTAAGTAATGATAGATACCTCACATTGGATATATAGTAGAACAAACTACAATGTTTTATAAGACCTAGAGGCACCCTCACCTTTTGGGTTGAGTCTTTTGTGGGCTTGATTTGGGCTCAATCATATCAATCTGTAACCTTCCCTGAATTGCAAATACCATTTTCTTGCCTATAAGTGGAGGCTAAAGGGTGTTTATTGAAGTTTTAGTAACACTGCTTATAGGCAAGAAACTGAGATTAGCAATTTAGTATATACAGTATTAATTTTGATACTATATATGTGGAGGCCGGAGGGTGTTTATTGATCTTCATATATAAATTGTAAATTATGACTTCTCCAATATTAAAGATTTCCTTACTTTCATTTATTAGCATGAAATTTGTATCAAAATAAATGATTTTTCCCCTCACTAATTTCCATACGTTTAAGCTTTCTTCTGTCTAACTCTAAAGGTCTCTCTGTTGATTTGTTTTGTAGTTTTGAAATGGTTAGGTATGTATTGTTTCTAATGCCTTTTTGCTCCTTTCTTGATCTCTCTCCAGCATGACCAAGATCCTCAAGCGTTATGAAACACACCATCCTAATGACCTTAAAACCGTGGTAAGGTTTTTGAATACATTGAGTAGTGTCTTAACATTGTTGAGAGAGACTGGTATTTTAATCTTCACTACCGGACTACCGATATACGTTAAAATCCATAGCAAGGTTATACTTGTCGTATACCAAGCTTAATTCTCTAGGGTTAGAATCATTTGTGTCTCTTGGAAACAAAAAAAAAAATAAAAAAAAATTACAATCTTTCTGACCGTTCCCATGGCAGGATCTTGAAGAAAAAACTCGGAATTATCTTTCATTCAAGGAGTTACTAGAAATAGTCCAATGGTTAGCACTAAGACTTTTGCTCTTCTTCCTCAAAACAAAATTGTTTGTATGTTCTTTTGTTGATTTATGAATATGCAGCAAGGTTGAAGAAGCGAATGTCGATGATCTAAGAGTAGATTCTCTCAATTCGCTGGAGGAGCAGCTCAAGACTGTTTTGTCTGTAACTAGTGCTAGAAAGGTATGCATGCTATATTACTAAGTGATTCAGAAGCTTGTTTCAATAAAAATCCTTTTTCTCTACTTTGCTTTCTAAGAGCATTCTTTGGTCTCGACTGACTTCGGATCTTGCTTCCAATTTGACACAATCCTTAATGTTTTGTTGCAGGCAGAACTAACGATGAAGTTTGTGAAGAATCTTCAAGAAAAGGTCAGTGGTTTGGTTTTATTCTCCGTTGGAGCCATTGTAGGCTACGCTAATTCTTGATTTCTCCTAACCTATAGCTCTCTAAATTCGTCTTTTGGTAATTTCTTAGCTCCTGGCCTATTCTCGGCTTCATTCATATGAAATTCTAGTGAGAATATATAAAAACGCATCGTTTAAATCTTGATCGAAAAGACTCTTCGCCTTGATGTGTTTAGAACTTGTTAAAAACTGATGAGTTGTGATCTTGTTCAAACAGGAGAAGCTCTTGAGAGAAGAGAACAATATTTTGAGTAGGTATTTAACAAAGGTACGAATCTCTTATACTTCTAGAAGCTAATTAAATCGACTTTATACACATATATTAATTAGATGGACATTATAGATATACGCATACATACACGTATATGAAAGTCATAGACTTTGATAAGTGGTAGGCTGGTAGCCATTTGTAGAGAAACTATAATTTGAATCCCTTAAAATTTTATGAAGAAAACATTAGTTATTAAAACTTTTTGAAGGACATCGATGGATGGTACACAATTTTGAGTGAACCCCCAACAATTTAGTTATTAAAACTTTTTATTATTATTAAACAAGCTTTTAAAATCTAAATTTTCTCAACGTATTTATTTACATACAAGAAATTTAATATAATGTTGAGAATTTATATATCAACAAAGAATTATTGGAAGGAAAACTGGAAGTCTCATTTATATTTACAAACTAATAATAATAATAAAAATCTTGCTACTATTTTTAGTATATCTGTAAAAAAAATGAAATTTGAAAGAAAGCTTCTTACAGATGAAGAAGAAGATGTGTGTGGAAACAAACGATGACGAGAGAGCAAGCTCCGGCCACAATCCACTGGAGACTCTCCGGCTTCTCAATTGATCACCATCATTAAGAGGCTGCGTTTTAACAATCCCGACAATAAAAATGTAACAAGATTCGAATATGTATTATCATAAGAGAGCTGTATATTATAGAAAGCCTCTTCTTCCCTTGATACAAAAGAAGTTCAAGAAAAAACTATATTGTTTTTTCCATCTCATGGAGAATATTCAAATATAATACCGGTCTCTGTTGTTTACCTTCGGACATAGGATAACAAGTTTCATTTGTTGTTCTTGTCTGAAAATGACAAAGGTGGTGAGTTAATTAAAAGTTCTTACTTCAGCTTGAAGAACCCTAAGAAACTATAAATACTCTTATTTAGGTGCTACTTTGTTGCTTTAACTTCGTTGTAAAGTTACAGCAAAGTTATAAATATAGCTTTTAATTTTAGTTTATCCAACAGAAAATTATAATGAAATTAGATAATGGTGAGTCTTCATTTTTTGGTCTAGAGGGAATGTTTCTCAGGAACTTTAAAAATTACATAAAAATAAATCTAGGCGGAAAGCAGGATAGGGACATTAAGGCATCTCCATCGGTCACCAATACGAGAGTCTTTAACAAAAAGTTTTGTATAAAATAACAATAAAAAAATTAAAGTGATGAGAAAGATGAGACTGTGTGTCTTTAGACTGACACGGAAGACATTTCTCATTAGTCAGAAAGACATTGTATTGCCATATGGCTTTTTTTCATTCGTTCTAAAATTTGATACCTTATTATTTAATTATTTAATGAAATTAAATTAAAAAAATAAATATAATATTAGGGAATTGCCATTACTCAAGTCCATATCTTGGCCCATCGTACCACTTAAAGGGTTTCTTACAGTCTTTTACTTTTTTTCATCATTTTCTATATATGCCAAAGTCTGATACTACATAGTAGAAGTCTATGCTGTTCAATGCATTATATGCTTTTTTGAAACCAACATTAAACCATGAACCAAAACCATTTTCTGTGAAACGCTTTTTACTTTTGTGAATACTATCATAACCACAAAATCATGTGTTTGATTGCATATGGAGGAGAGAAGAGATAGTAAGTATGGACCAAATCGTGGGGACTGATCAGTATAAGCCTTGGACTGAAGACAAAGGCATCAAGTGAAGGCCTTTGCTCTCCAACAAGCTAACAGCACCATTGGGGTCACTTAAAAGCAGATCTCCTATTACTTCCTCCAGCGGTTTTGTCATCGCCTCTTCGTGGTGAATGTAGTGACCATATCCCTATCGACAAACACGAAAAACATCTCTCAACAAAACTGATTCTGGTATAAAATGTTTACATTTATGTGTTTGCTGCAGAGATAATATTGTTTTACCTCGACGAATGTCATAGGATGAGAAACTAGTTCTCCTCCCAACCTGCTTCGACTTAATTCCTATATACACAATAACCCAAAAATGTCGCATTAGCAGGTCTCTCTCGGTTTTTTATTCCGAGCATTTGGTTTAGAAGAAAGGGAAAGAGAAGCTTACCTTCATCTGTAGCTGCAGAAGCTTAACATGAGAAATAATCTCATTCAGTATTGATTCAGAGCTATCATCCTACAAGATCACAAACATCAGAAACTAAGTTTCAATCTCTTCACGAGTCACGAGATATTATATGTGACAAGCTAAGGTGGGTAATATCTAATCCCAACAATGCTTAGTTTTATACCTCAAATTCGTCTGGGAGCAATTTCGCCAAGGCCTTGATGTTATTCTCGATCCGCTGCTTACGCTAACATAAAACCAATGATACATAACATTAAACAAGAGACAGAATTCACAAAGCATGATCCAAACTTCACAAGTGGAACATACACGCTCGTCGGCACTAAATTTCATCTTGTGCTGTGAGAAGTCACGGTTGTTGTTGTTGTTACTCTTTTTTTTCCAACTTCTCAGCTTCTGATATACAATAAACAGAATTTAGCTTTTCAAAAGAGACTTTTCACATCAGACATTAATTTAATAATGTGATGAACTTAACCTGAGAGTAGTTTTGAGACCATGGATGCTCAGACTTGCGTGAGCATCGTCTACCCACAGGAACCTTACTGCTACTTCCCTGACATACAAAATGCAAGTCAAAATTTTAGTACTTAATTACTTTCAGGAATGGAGTTACAGTAGAGCATGTAAAGGACAAATAGAGATGTTTCGAGTATGCTCACCGAGACTTCATTGTTGGTGCGGCTTTGTACATGGATAGAAGGTTTCACCACGGAAGAACCTCTTTTCTTAGAACCGATTCCACCCATTTCAGAAGCCGAGTGAACAGTCCGGACTCCTCCTCCTGCATCATGACTAGGCAGAACAATTTTCTCCATGACATAACCAAGATCAGGCTTTTCATCAGGTGCCGCTTCTTCATTGAGCAAAGCAAGGTAACTCTCTGGCACCTTAGATGGATTAAGCCACTGAGTCAGCGACATACCCTCGTCCTCAGGTTCTACTGTAGTATTCCCAACAAACCAATTCATCAGCAATACATAAGTCAGGCATTACAAAAATCGTAAGCTATAAAAACAAGTACCTTTACAGACAGGTGTATTCTCCGGAACAACCTCTGTTGGATGTTCCAATGCAACAGTCTTTAAAATCCTCATATCAATCTGAAGCAAAATTGTACAATGTGTATGCATTATAAACCAACACAACCATGAATTTACAATTCAAAATTGAGTTTATTATTATAAACCTGTGGAAACAATTCCTGAAGAGATTCAAAAATCGAATTATAACCCATCATCGGAAATTATCAAAATCTGCAAAAAAAATTCAAACATGTATAAACATTAATCATATGTTACAACAATCATCAAAAAACAAACCCCAAAAGTACACGAATTAAGAGTCCATAGCCAAAAACTTCTTGTTCAAAACCCTAAAAACTGACTTGAAAACGAAAACGAAGACAACAAAAAACGCGCAATGTATAATACACATTTAGGATTTTTTTCAGACGAACTCTAAATCCCCAAATTTTGAGCAATCAAAATACGAAATTAGTAAAAATTNTAAGAGTCCATAGCCAAAAACTTCTTGTTCAAAACCCTAAAAACTGACTTGAAAACGAAAACGAAGACAACAAAAAACGCGCAATGTATAATACACATTTAGGATTTTTTTCAGACGAACTCTAAATCCCAAAAATTTGAGAAATCAAAAATACGAAATTAGTAAAAAANCGAAGACAACAAAAAACGCGCAATGTATAATACACATTTAGGATTTTTTTCAGACGAACTCTAAATCCCCAAATTTTGAGCAATCAAAATACGAAATTAGTAAAAATTTAAAAGTTTCTAGCAAGTTTAGAAGATGACTACGATCAGATTAGTTTCACGAACATTTTTTTGGATTCTCCGTTGAAGGGTTTACACAGAGAGCAGCGAGAGTGATGGTTGGTTGCTTGGAGAAGACAGTGTGGGAGAAAGGGTAATTCGGTCATTTACTTAATTTGCAAAGGACACTTTCGTCAGGTACTAGAATTTTAGACCGACGTACAGATNTTAAAAGTTTCTAGCAAGTTTAGAAGATGACTACGATCAGATTAGTTTCACGAACATTTTTTTGGATTCTCCGTTGAAGGGTTTACACAGAGAGCAGCGAGAGTGATGGTTTGTTGCTTGGAGAAGACAGTGTGGGGAAAGGGTAATTCGGTCATTTACTTAATTTGCAAAGGACACTTTCGTCAGGTACTAGGAATTTAGACCGACGTACAGATATTATTGGAGGAGGCCCAGTCCAAAGAATATTACGGGTTTTGGCCCATTTTAGTTTTGGACCTTTGGTCATAGAATAACATTAATTTATACACAGATTTATTTTTATTAGGGGGTGTATTAGATTATGAGTTTGAAATGGTTTGATGTTTAATGAGGTTTGGAGAGTTTTGATGAGTTGGAAGAGTTTTAATGAAATCACATCAAATTCCACCTAAAACCATGTGATTTGAGTATTTCCATTTTTAACCAAAAAACTCATCCAAAGCACTCTAAAATCACTTAAAACCAAATGTTTAAAATATTTCCAATAACACCGAATTTGATGGTGTTTGTTAAAATCACTAGTCCAATAACACTGATTTTTAAAAGATTTTTTAAAATACTTGTTCCAATAACACTGAGTTTGTCAAATCACACAAAACCACTCCAAATACATGATCCAATACACCCCCCTTAGTCTTTTGTTGGGGGAAAAAAATGTATATTCTATAACTACACTATACACATAGCAAGAAATCACAAAATCAATAATACTATATAGTAATGTTTACTTTCAAATATGTTTTATTGATCATTACCAAAAATCATAATCAACTCAATCTCAGTTTGATTTTCTTCTAAAATGTATTGTCTATGAAATATGAATGACTACATAGTCAAAATTTATCGATATGTTTCCAATAAAGAAGAAGGTTCAATGCTATATAAACAAGGGCCTGATAAAGCAAATCAAGAAGAAGAAAACATAAGCACACAACACAAAGATCAATAGAGAGAGAGATGGAGAGCAAGAAGTGTATGTTGATGATGATGGTGTTGGTGGCATTCACAATGTTGCCATTACTAGCAACGGCTGAAACTCAATGTGAAAGAAATTGTTATATGTCATGTCAAATCTATTTTGTCGAGGTAGACAAATGCAGTCATGATTGTATTGGTGTCAAATGTCATCACAAGGCAGCATCTGTATTTCCTCGGTATGTATCATGTTTATGAACCTTATGATAATGTATGTTTGTATGTTTGTATATATATAGTGTGTGTTATGACATGCTTTCTTCTTGTGGCAATGTGTTTTCAGGATGGCGGCTAAAGGGATGTTTCAAGAAATCCATGCATAAAGAGAGAGATATACTATACAAACGTTGACGTTGTCATGATTATTATATGTATGCTGCTTAAGCATTTTGTGTTTCTCATTACTATATGATTTGAATGATATAAAAATTTTTACCATCATATTTCAAAATCTACTCTTCTCAGCCGGATTTAATAACATAAACTTTAATTTGATCGTACATATCATTACTACTAATAAAATGATAGAAATAAACTAATTTAAAAGAGATTATTAGGATCGTTATGTACTACTCTCTCCGTTCCAAAAATATAATTTTGACTATAGAAAAATATTTCATAAAAATAGATTTTGTAGGATTTCTATGCATTTTTGTATATTTAAACAACAAATATAGATTTCAAGTTTGACCAAAAAAAAGCAACAAATATAGATTTCAAGAGATATTAATTGATTTTTTTTTATTAATCAGTTACTATTAACTAGAGTTATTAAATATGTGTGAATCTGTCTTAATTAGTGTATTTTAAAGAATAACAAAATAGAACATTTTTGTTCAATAAATGAAACTGAAAATACATTAATTAGTGCTATATAAAAGTGAACCAGTGTGATTACTATATGAACAACCAAGTAAATAAAACTCATGAGTATAATTTATAGTGTCATGGTCGTCGCATAAATTTATGAATATTGAAGATGGAAATTCTTAGTAAAAACTACCTAGAGATATTAGATTTTTTTGTTAGGAGAGACTAATGAGCACTACTAAATAAAATTAATGTAGAAGGAAAATGAATAAAAAGGTAGAGAAGAAATCAAATGAAATGAATTACAAAGAATAATATCACATTTATTTCCAATTTTTCCTCTATAATTATTAACGGAGCTATTATATAGAAAAATCGAAATCATAAAACCAGATAAAACTACAACTACCAAGAAAAATTAGATATTTCCAAAAATAAAATAGACATAAATAAATATTTTGGAACCATAAGCTTTATTAAAAGTTCAAACTTTTTGCAAAACAAAACATTAAAGAAATATAATTTGCAAAAAATTGTACATTGTTCTTTTTGTGGGGGGTCAATTATCCCCACGTTACCGACTCAGTATTCTGAGCCGAAAGACCAAGTCAACGTTATCCTTAAACAAGTGGTCGAATCAAATTCTACTTATACTGTCGAGGTCATCAACTAAGTCATGACCTCGACTGTATCCTGACTTATAGAACTGAGATCATCAACTATGACATGACCTCGGCCTTTCCCTCACCTTTAATGCCGAGGTCATTATCTAAGACATAACCTCGGCTTAATCTTCGTCCGAGACACCGAGGTCACCAACTACGTCATGACCTCGGCTTTGTCCATATTTATAATGTCGAGGTCATCAGCTCAGTCATGATCTCGGCCTATTATTCATTTATTATGTCGAGATTGTCAACAAAGTTGTGACCTCGGCCTCTTCTTCCTCTTCCTTGTCCTTAAACGCTGATGACATCGGTAGTATCATGAACACTTTGTCATTTCTCTTGATAGTATCTAGGCATAGTCACTACTTGGACATGACAATAAGCCCGCGATAAGGGCCTTTATTAGTTAGGATCGAGCGTAGAAAGACCCAAAGACTTGATAAAGGCGAGCCGACGTGAAGAAAAAGAAAAAAGTAAGAGGAATAAGGAAGATAACAAGAAGATCTATGAAGTTTAACTTATCTTTAGGTCAATTTTTTTTTGTATATATACTTCTCTAGTTTAAACTTATTAGATCATCTCTTTCTAATCTAAGAACCCTAGAACTTGTGCTAAAAAGAATTTTTTCTCTTTAAATTAAATCAATAAAGTTTTTCGCTTCGTTCTTTGTTTGTGCTTTGATCAAGAAGTTTGAGATCCTTTAAAGAATCTCGAACAAATCTTGATTGTGTGGGTTTTTACTCACACACTTTTTTATCAAAAAAACTTGAGATCGGAAGCTATATCAGTATTTGATATATATATATATCATTTTCAACACAAATTATTAATCATAGTGTACAAAATATATACCTACGATGCATATAGCAAAAAATCACAAAATCAATAATACTGTACTATATTTTATTGATCAATACCAAAATCATAACCAACTTATTTGCCTTTGATTTTTGTCTAAAAATTATTTTCTATAAATGATTACATGATCAAAACTTACTGATATGTTTCCATTAAAGAAGAAGGTTCAATGCTATATAAACAGGGCTTGGTAATGGATATTAGCAAAGCAAATCAAGAAGAAGAAAACATAAACACACAACACAAAGATCAATACATAGAGATGGAGAACAAGAAGTGTATGTTGATGATGATGGTGTTGGTGGCATTCACAATGTTGCCATTACTAGCAATGGCTGAAACTCAATGTGAAAGAAATTGTTATATGTCATGTCAAATCTATTTTGCCGAGAAAGACAAATGCGCTCATGATTGTATTGGTGTCAAATGTCATCACAAGGCAGCATCTGTACTTCCTCGGTATGTATCATGTTTATGAACCTTATGTTAATTGTATATAAATTTGAAAAAAAAAAAAAAAAAATGTTAATTGTATATATATATGTGTGTATGTGTGTGTTATGACATGCTTTCTTCTGGTGGCAATATGTTTTCAGGATGGCGGCTAAAGGGATGTTTCAAGAAATCCATGCATAAAGAGAGAGAGAGAGAGAGAGAGAGAGATATACAATACAAAAGTTGACGTTTTAATGATAATTATGTATGCATGCTTACTTAAGCATTTTTGTGTTTCTCATTACTATATGATATTATGATGCTATAAAGTTTCACCATAAGATTTCGAAGTCTATTGTTCTCAACAAGATTCTATAACATAAACGTTGGGTTGGTACATATCATCACTACTAATGAAAATGATCAAAACAGAGCTAAGTTAAAAAAAAAATTGTTACGTTTCCTTTGAGACTATTTAAAAAGGATAACTAAATAAAATGGTTGTGAAAGTCTCGTTGATCCAATGGTTGATCGAGGATTCATTAATTACTGAAAATAAATATTCGTATATATGATTTATCATATCAATAAATACTCATACAATTTTTGAACTATAAGCCGCATTTCAAAACAAAAGGAAATCCAAACTTTTTGCAAAAGAAAAAAGGAACCAAACTATTAGGAATCCAATTGCAAATTTTTTTTTTACTTAATTCATCTTTTCATCAAATAAATTTGAGATCAACATTTAATATATAATAAAAAAAATCTTGCTTGTTTAATCAAAATAAAATACGTGATTAACTCTATTGACCATTTATCTATTGATTCCCCCATCAATACAATTTTCAACCCTTTTAATTACTTCCAACACAAATTATTAATCATAGTGTTTACATCTGTAACTAAAAACAGCTCTTGTTATTAAAAACTTCCGAAGGAGCTGGCGCCAAAATCTGATATTTTCATAACTGACTTAGAAAATTCAACTAATATAATTTTAATCCTAATTAATTACTCAAATTATTATTATTTTTTAAAAACATTAAAGTAGTTTTGCTCATGCCAGTACTCAAAATTCAATATAATCAAACCCTAGAGCAAAATACATAAATGTTCCTTCTCCGCACGATTTCCCAAAGATCCCAGTAACACCGAGATTAATTTTTTTCTAAACCATTTTTAATAATAATAACCACTCTCTGTTTTTTGTTTTTTTTTCTAAAACATTTTCTTGTTTAGAATTCAGAAAAAAGATTTAGATGAATAATAAAGATAGCGACTCTGAGAATGAGAATAGCCATCGAAGCAAGAAGAAGAAGAAGAAGGTTCTCTCTTTAGTCTCTCTCTCAATTATTACTTTCTTCTCCATTAAAATAAAAACGAAAATGTCAAGACGTGAAACCCATTAATTCAATAGTTTTAATCTCTCTGTATTAGTCAATTCTTCCTAAGATCTTTGGATCAAGACGATTTGGTAAAGAAGCAGAATCAGAAGAAGAAGAAGAAGAAGAAGATGTGTGTAATATTAATATGAACAACAAAAGAAACGGTGACNGATCAAGACGATTTGGTAAAGAAGCAGAATCAGAAGAAGAAGAAGAAGAAGATGTGTGTAATATTAATATGAACAACAAAAGAAACGGTGATGATGAAGACAACAACAACAACAATGGAGTTTTCAATGGTATTTTTCTTTTACGTACATCACAAGAAACTGTTATCGAATTTGATTTAAATGGATCATACTTTTGTTAGATTTGGAGAGACGAATGGCTTCTCAGAATAAATCAATTCTTGATAACAATTCTCCAATGATTTGGAAGGCTGTTTCTGGTAAATTTTTCTTGTGATTTTTGTTTTTTCAATGTGTGGTTAGGAATAAATTCAAAATTTTTTTGGGTAACCTACCGAGAAAAAACTTCATAGTTTTCACATGATTACGAAAGCGATATAAATCTGTAATATTAGAGATTTTTTTCTTCAATCATATTTTAGAGTTTTTGATGGATTTTTCTTGTTTTTTTGTTTTGTGTGTGTGTGATGAATTGGTTAGAGAGAAAGTCAAGTCCTGGAATTGAAGGCTTGAATCTATCAAGTTTCGATAGACCAATGGCACCAACAACAGAGATTCGTGAACTCAGGTTTGCAAAAAATCAAATTTAAATAAATCTCTCTGTTTCTCATATTCTAATCTTCTCTGGTTTTGGTACTCTTTCAGGGTGTTTCTAGCTACTTGGAATGTAGGAGGAAGAACACCGAACAACGATCTTAACCTCGAAGATTTCTTACTCGTTGAAGGCACAGCCGATTTATATATCTGTGGGTATGAAATTTGATTGATGGGTTTATCAAAGTTTCAATCTTTATAACATTTCTTGTATTGAAATTTTCTTATGTTTTTTGTGTGTGTGTTTAGGTTTCAAGAGATTGTTCCTTTAAGTGCAGGAAACGTATTAGTAGTTGAAGATAACGAGCCAGCAGCTAAATGGTTAGCTTTAATAAGCCAAGCTTTAAACAAACCTAGACAAGACTCGGTTTATTCGAACGCAGCTTTCTCTGCTTCAAGAACCACTAGTACTAGTGGTAATAGTGAAGAGTCAAGAGCACCAAGTAGTCTTAGTTTCTTCCAAAGACCGAATCTCAAAGTCTTGAGCAGGAATTTCCGAGTCGATTCTAGTCTTTTGAAGACTTGTAATTGTCCGGTTATCGATGCTACTTCGCCTGGTTTGGATGCTAGGAGATCGAAAAAGTTTAATAGTGATCCTATTGCGGAGTACAATAACAATGTGGAGGCTGAGAATTTTAGGGTTCATGAGAACTTCTTGTTTGATGATGTTCCCGCGACTACGATGATGCCAGGACAGATGAGTTATCGGTTGATTGCGAGTAAACAAATGGTTGGTTTGTTTTTGTCTGTTTGGGCTAGAAAAGAGTTGGTTCCACATATCTCTCATCTTAGACTTGATTCTGTTGGAAGAGGAATCATGGGTCGCTTGGGAAACAAGGTAACACAACTTTCCTCTTTTTGTTCTCTATAAATCAAACAAGGTAATACAACTTTCCTTTTTTGAATCTTTGTGTGTGTGTGNGAATCATGGGTCGCTTGGGAAACAAGGTAACACAACTTTCCTCTTTTTGTTCTCTATAAATCAAACAAGGTAATACAACTTTCCTTTTTTGAATTTTTGTGTTTGTGTGTGTTTTTACAGGGATGTATTGCTATAAGCATGTCATTGCATCAAACAAGCTTTTGCTTTGTGTGTAGCCATTTAGCTTCTGGTGAGAAAGAAGGTGATGAGTTAAGAAGAAACGCAGATGTAGCTGAGATTCTTAAACATACTCAATTCCCTAAACTCACCAAGAACCCTACTTGTCGCGCACCCGAAAGAATCATTGATCATGAGTAATGTTTTCCTTCAAATTCATAATCATTTTCCTTCTATACAAGCTAGTAAAAACCTCTAAATCCTCTGTTTTTCGATTTTGTAGCCGAGTGCTTTGGCTTGGAGATTTGAATTACAGAGTTGCTTTAACCTATGAGGAGACTAGATTATTACTAGAAGACAATGATTGGGATACTCTCCTTGAGAAAGATCAGGTTTTGTAGTATAAGATATGATCTAAAAATGTCGAAATGGTCTATTCTTTTCGCGGTTTTAAAACTGTTGTGATCTTTGATGGTTTCAGCTTAACTTGGAGAGAGGAGCAGGAAGAGTGTTCCCTGGATTTCAAGAAGGTCAAATCCTCTTTGCTCCGACCTATAAATACACTCAAAACTCAGATGCTTACGCCGGAGAAACCACCAAGTCCAAGAAAAAACGCCGTACTCCTGCTTGGTACTACTCGAAATCCGAAGTTAGAAAAAAACCAAAAAAGGTTGTGTTTTTGTGTGGTTATCTACTGAAATTGGAGTGTGTTTTTCTTTTCAGGTGTGATCGGATTCTATGGAGAGGAGAAGGAATAGAACAGCTTTCATATATCCGAGGCGAATCGCGGTTTTCAGATCACAGACCGGTTTGTGCAATCTTTGCAGTAGAAGTTGATGTGAAGAGTTTAAACAAAGGTAGATTCAGAAAAGGTTATTCTTGTGCTACTACAAGAGTGGCTCTTGAAGATTGCATTCCACAAAGGCATAGTTTTTATGACTAAGATTTGTTACAAGTCTATTTTTTGAGAATTGATATAACAAAAAAGAGTTTTATTTCTTGATTGTATAGCTTTTGAATCAACATACAGACAACAACAACAATTTTTAATTCTCTTAACTCTGCTTTTTAACACTTTGTAACTAGAGATTATATGTTCCAAAGTTGAGATTTTTTGTTCAATCTTGAGACATGTAGATATCTTTGTCTTCGCAACCCATGTCCCATAACGAGAAATCTGTCTCGTTCATGGTCTGATTCGAATCAGAACGATCTGGTATTCGGTTCAAATCCACCGCGGTTGTTTGATCTTCTAAGCCTTGGTCAGAACAATTCAAGTCATGTGACCTCTCGAACCAAAGATAATCTAGCCACCTTCCATCTTGACTTTGATAAAAATCTCTAGTGCTGTCCTCTGCTTTTGAGCTTGCGCCGCTGTAATCATCATCTCTCGTAATAATAGACCGAACAAACCCTTCCGAGCCACTACTACTCTGGTTTAGAATTTCTTGAGCTCCATAAAGACACTCTATCTCGTGTCCTGTCCTCAAGTTTTTGTCCACGAATCCTAAACTCTCATCACTCGATGGACAGCTAGTGTTTTGGCAAGTGTATAGATTCGATAACATCGGTTCTTGCTCCACAAAGTCACCTTTTCTCTTGTTACTCAACTGTTCTTGATCTTGAGCTACAAGTAAACAGTTATCTAGAGACGATTCTTGATCAACCCTTTTGTCTTTCCTCATTAATCCCATCGGATCTTGATCACTCCCTACAAGAAAACATGCATTTAGTGACGATTCTTGATCAAGAAAACCAAATCTCGCGGCCTCTTGAACTCGATCCTTCTCCTCCACTTCGTCATCATCAGTGATCTTGAGACGTTTAAGAAGAGCTTCCTCTTGGTTCAACACACGAGACCAAGTATCAGTCTCTTTAGCCATCATCTTATCTTGCAAATACTTAGACTGTCTCGCGAGCCGTCTCACTCTCTCCAAATTAGGAGACATATGTTTAATCACAGCCACCAAAACACTAACTTTCCAAGCTTTTCTAAGATCGTGTGGCTTCCTATAAGGCGGAGGACCGTGCTCGAACGCCGCCGCTCCTTGCTCTCCCCACCACAACTCTGTCCCGTTAGGCCACCACGGTGGAGCTAAACCTTTCTCCAAAGGAAACCGACGTTGAGGTGGCACACAGTGTTGCATCAAAGCCGACAAAAGAGAGCCTAGTGTCGTGTCCTGTAGCTCGTGAAGCATGTGGATGTAAGAGTTAGGATCTAATGACTCGTTTGATGTAAGTAACTGAGCAGCTGTTAATGTTAAGTAATCAGAGACAGCGTTTGTTGCGGTTTGGTCGAACTGAACGTTTTCTTTCCACCAATGACGTAAACTGTCTGATGAACCGGTCACCGGTTTACCCTTTTCCGGTACGATTCCGTATACGAATCCTTGTGCTTTGCATACTTCCATTATCTTCATCATGTACTTCAACACCGAGTCTTGTGATCTCGCCATTTTCTTGCGTCGTGAAGCTTCTGCTCGGCGCACGATAGTGGATGAGGAGGAGGATGCTGACGTCCTGGAGTGATGATCACTATTAATGTCTCTTTTTTGTTGTTTGAGTTTGGACAAAAGGTTTCGATCTTTCCACATACGTTTCTTGAGATCATCGTAGCTGATACGGTCGACTTCGTTTTCTTCTTCTTCTTCTTCTCCTTCGTCTTCGTAATCATCGTCGACGTCTTCGTCGTGAATTGGACTAAGTGGTTCCAATATTTCTTCAACTTCCACCATTTTAATATATATTTTCCATTGCTCGAGTTTACGTTATATACACGTGATTGATAGATAGATATTTTGTTGACGGTTGGTTAAGTTTTGTGTGTCATATATATCGTAATTTGTTACTTTGTATATTATGTTTATAATTAACTATATAATATGTGAAAAGGACGAGGTGTGCATGCATGTTGGAGAAGGACGTGTCACGATCTGCACTTTTTGTCTGAACGAAACTGCGTGATATGATCATAAAACTTTTTTACATCATTAGAAATCTCATCCGACAACTACTAATATCTAGCGGTGGATATTTTGAGTTACATATTATAATAATTTCATGTATGTGTGAAATGGTTGGAGAAGGATCATGTGAAGATTTTGACATTTTGGACTGAGAATAGAGAAGATGCGAAGGATTTAACTGGTGACAGTTTTAGGATTTTGGATGTTTGTGAAGGATATCATGTGACCTCTTCTGCATTTATACCTTAGCACACCACGTTCTCGCCATGCCTTTTGTATAAAAGTCGGGGTTGTTATCTTAGCTTATATCATATATATATGTAACACCCCAATATTTTTAAAATACAATGGAATTAACAATTTAACCAAGCAATTTAACCAAACAGGTATACAACGTTAAGGAAATAGATAAGATCTAAAAATGGAGACGAGATATGATCTTTTTCCTTAACTCATAGAATCTCCCGTAGTATGACATGTTTTTTTTTATAGATTCATGAGTCCCATGATACAACCATAGGAAACCATATCTCAACACTGGATCATGGTTCTAACGAACATAGTAATCTACTATACTCTCGAAATACCTAAAGAAATACCTTTAGAGGTAAGAGGTTGGTAGAGAGAGTTTTGTTTTTTGTGTGAAAGAGAATTTTTTAAACCACAGCCTTAAAGCATAGAGTGCATCTATTTATAGTGAATAGCAAGTAATCTCAAGAGGCAAGAGTTTTGATGAGTTCAAAAATCCAAAACGTTTTTGTCTTTAACACATCATTAGTGAAGACTTTAACACACCACCATTAGTGCTCAAAAGTCCAAAACGTTCTTTTGTCTTTAACACATCATTAATGTAGACTTTAACACATCACAATTAGTGTGCATTAATATAAAACGAATTGTGGCATTATCTATTAGTCAAAAATATAAGTTCATTCAGACATATATAGCCCACGAGTCCTAAGAGCCAAATTGAAAGCAACAAACAACGAGCCACACCCATATTCATTTTCATTTACTTATGGATTAAGACCCATTTCTTATTCACACACCCATATTTTATTAACCATATTTTATTAAAACCCAATTAACACTTTAATAAAATAATCTCCAACAATATATGACTAATTTGGAACTTTCGAATGTCTAATTCTTCCTTAAACCGTATAATAAATTGGATGGATACAGAAGATTAAAGTGAATACAAATACACACAAAAAGAGTAGACTTTCTTTTAAACCCCGTATAAATTGTCCCTGTTTTGGCTTCCAAGTATAAAGTATAATTTGTGATTATAATCTGATCTTTCACTTTTTTAGAATCCAACAACTTGTGTATACTGTGCATAAGCATCAGATTGCATAGCAATTGGTGCTCGAGTGACATGATCAGGTAGCTCGAACGCGTCCACTAGTTCCTTAGCTACATTCCTTACTTGGAAACTCAAATACTCAGTCAACTTATGAATCGCCTGCAAACAAACAAACAAAAAAAAACAGATTTTGTTTTAAAATTTTAATCGAAAAGATCACTGATTCAATTAAGGATTATACAACAAACAATACCTTAGCTTTGTTAGGAGCCACATAATCCACATTACGGTACGTTCCTATATCTTTCCAGATTCGGTCCAATGCGTACAGATCACATACTAGTTTCAGAGCAGCTCTAGCACTCGGTTCCGAACAGCTGAAGAAAGAGATGGTATTTAGAGATTTAATTAAACTGATCTTGTGAAGTAGCTATGGAAGAATTTTGTTTGTTTCTTACTTCTCGACAGCTTCGATGAACTTGGCGAGAATGACTGTTTCGATGTGAGATTCTGCAAGTGTCAATAGATGATTCAAGCATCTGTTCCATGCACCGAAAGCTCCAAGAGTCTTGGTGTGTTTGTTCAGTCTCAGTGCAACACTTTGTAGGAGACGGGATGTTCGATACTGAAGAGACAGACAAATGTTAAAGACAAGAGTATGATTGATGGATGAAGGTAATGCAGACAAAAATTATGTGCAATATAATAAAACACTAACTCACCCGAAAAGCATCTAGTTGGAATTTAGGATCTCTTAAATGATCTTCACCTTCCCAACGCGCTGTCACGGGATTTGGCTGTGCCAAATAAGTGTTCATCGATTCTCTCAAGTAACTCCATGTAACCGTCAATGTCCCACCTCGGAACTTCTCTTTGTATCGCTTCAACAAATCCCCTGCCACCTAGAAGAAGGAGAACCGAAGGGTTTTAAGAAACATATGAGCATGATTATTCTTAAGAGAAGTGAAAAGTTACTTAAAGAGTGAAAATACCTGTTGCAGAAGCACTGTGTTATCTCCTTCAAATGTCTGGAAAATGTCGTGATCATTTCTCAAACTTCCAAATCGGTTAACAGCTGCGTAACCATGTCCTCCACAGGCTTCTCTGCAGACCGAGAGTGACTTGGCGGTGTAAGATGTTACATAGGATTTAAGCCCAGCAGATAGTGCGTGGACATCAGCAACCAATTGCTCGTCATGAGTCTTCTTCATCTCTGAATATTTCTCCACGAGGTACACAGTTGCAAAATGGTATGCATATGTCGATGCTAGCATCGGCATGAGCTTGTGTTGCTGAGACTGGTAATCAAGAATACTGACCTCAGGTTGCTTTGGAGGACCGAATTGCTGTCTTAAGAGAGAATAACGAATGGCAATAGTGGCGGAAATTTTAAGGACGCCAACAGATGCATAGGCAAGACCAACTCGGCCACCAACAAGCTCACCGAGTGTCGCACCAAATCTTTTATTGATTGTTGGCAAACTACTAGTATACTTCCCATCTCGGGACACATCTCCAAAGCGATTGAGAAGATTATCGCGAGGTATTCTCACACCACGGAATCTCAACGCACCGTTATCCACTCCATTCAAGCCCACTTTATGTCCACAATCTTGAATTTCAACACCCGGTAGCGTCTGATGAGTCTTCATATCCCTTATCGGAACTATAAAGGCGTGAACACCCATATCCGAAACCCCTTTAGAATCATGAGTCGGCAGAATAAGCCTAGCGAAAACAGTAGCAAACTTCCCATGAACCGCAGCATTTCCAATCCACCATTTGATGGCTCCATCATGAGGCGTATCGATTATAAACTCATCTCTAACCGGATCAAACGTAGCTGTGGTTTGAAGACCTTGAACATTCGACCCTTGAGTAAACAAACACAGAGATTTAGTATAAGATACAGAGGAGTTAACTAATGACAGCATTAGACATCATCACTCACCATGGTGAAGCTCAGTCATGGCGAAGCAACCGGTGTAATCGAGATTATCAATTCCCTCGAAATACTTGTCTCTATGCTTCTTAGTTCCCAAATTGATCACAGAGCCTCCCCATAGACTATACATAGATGCATTCAAAAATCAATTCACTCTATAAATCTCCAAAATATATCTATCAAACCTTAAAACATAAACCTAGAAATTCAAATCTCCAAATCCAAAAGCTGATCATCCACGAACCTGTATTGAACGCCCATCTTGATCCCAAGCGACATATCAACACTCCCAACAGCTTCCATAATAGCGAAATACTTCTCAGGATCATCAGCAACATACCTAAACGGCCTTACCCCAGCTTCTCTCACAAGTCCTCGTAACTGCCTCATACACAATTCGCGATGCTCATCCTTCGAGATCTCGATCGGCGTCTGTAAATCGGGACGCGAATTGAAGAACTCGTACACTTTCTCCTGCACATCCATGTGTTTCCCTTTCATGTACTTCGACAACGCTTCACCATTGACCTTCAGCTTCCTTAACCTCCCCGCCGCGCAAATCTCCGTCCTCACCAACGGTTCCGGCGTCGGGAAATCTGTGGGGGAGATGTGTGAAGACAGTCTCTGGATCCGCCTCGTCGCCGCTAGCTCGGAATATTCCTCCTCCGTCATCATCAGATTCTCCATTTCGTTTGAGATTTTTTTTTTTTTTTGTTGTTGAAAAAAAGTGTATGCTTTCACGGCAAGTCGATGACGTGGATATTTTATCTTTAATGACGTGGACATTTATAAGTGGATAATATTTGGCGCGCCTTTCGAGGTACATCATTGTCAGATCTGTTATTTTTATCGGCCATTATATTATCGGGCTTTTAGGCTTTAATGGATCATTTACGGCCCATTAAGAGTTTGCGGGGACCGCGCGCGACTCCCGAGTTCGACGCCTAATTCGAAAGGCGGGTCAAAGAAGAATCTTTACAGATCGGAAAATCCGCTTCCCGCCTCAACCACCTCATCAAAAACCCTAATTCTCAAATCTCTACTCTCAGAGACTATTTCTTCTCCGATTCAACGAAGAAATCGACAGATGCAATCGATTCATTGGTTAGTAAAACCCCCCAAAACTCAATTCATTTTGTGTTTCGAGTCGAATTTAGGGTTTTTGTTTCTGATGTAGGAATCGTTTCCTTTTCTTGCTTATTATGAGTTTGTGGTTCCGAATTGAAGTGGGTTTTGTTGAATTTCTCGTTTTGGTTTGTTAATTTTGACACCCGATTTTTTAGGGTTTATGATTTTGTGGTAGCCATTTTAGAGTATTGGTTTTGTTACATTTCTAATTTGGAATTGAGAAGTTTTGTTTTTTTTGTTTGATTTTTTTTGGAAGATGACTGGAGATAGCTGCAACTTAGTGTCCAAGGAAACTCGTGAAGCTTTGTGTGATATGACTAATGTTCCTAGCAAGAGAGGGCTTTCTTCGATTTTAGGTGATTTGCTTTTGAAATCTGGAGATGATTCTGGTAAGAGTATTGTTCGTGAAGGCACGGGAGTTAAGTTTTCAAAGAGGTTGTGTTTAGTTGTAGACGATTTGGTTAAGGAGAGTACTAGGACTAGTGATACTAATGAAGGCTCATCTTCTAATGAGTCTGAGAATTTCGATCTCGTTGATGTGAAAGAGTCTCAGGGGGAAACCAGTGCGGTAGATATCGGTGTTGAGCCTTCTAAAGTTGATGGCTGTGACCAAATGAAGGAGAAGGACTCGGAAATGAATGTGGTTTCAAGTCAAACCGATGCCACCACTGGTGAAGACTTAGCCATGACCGTGTTTAGTAGCAGCAAATCGTTTAGTATGAACAGATGTTCGGCTGTTGAGAGTATGGGGGTTTTAAATCACGATATGGGAGCTGATGATGAGCTTAAGTCTTGCTCTTGTTCTTTTTGCCTGAAAGGTTGTCTTTTTTCTTTCTTTTTTTGTTAGAACTATCTCTTAAATTTCCAGTAACATGGTCTAACTTAGTGATGTAATGAATGTCTTCAGCTGCATATATCTGGTCAGATCTTCACTACCAGGATATGAAGAGTCGATTATCTGGTAAGTGTTTTCATTACAGCAAACTTCTGAGGCGATTAATAATGGTTGATTCTGTGTATGGTCATGCTGAATTTGTGTTGAGTGCAGTGTTGAAGAAGAGCCAAAAAGAAGCTAATAACTTGGTTCAAAGGAACAGGAAAGGAAAGCCAACTGGTTTTCATGGATCTACAAACTCAAATAGCTTTGGGAATGGAGAATACGATCTCATGGGTCAATGGACATCTCTCTTTCTTAACATGGAGGGTATCTTGGCTAATGAAAGCAACCATCTTGTAAGTTCCTTGAACGCTTATATATCAGATTCTCAGAACAAAACTGCCTCAGTGTTATACTTAAGTTATGGTTTGTCTTGTTTTGGAAACCGTGGGTCTTATGTTTTCATGTCCTGCAGCAAAGTAGCTTCTTAGCGATGAAGGAGTTGAGAGAGAATTGCAAGATTGATCTGGAGAAAGGGACGAAAACACCTTAAACAGAACACAACACTTAGGTAATGTTGTTCTCGAGTGAGTTAAAATGTTGTAAGACTTTGTAATCTTCTTCCTTGATTTTCAAACGACTCGTGTATGTACCATTAACTTCCATTGACATCATTTGATTGTTACATTATATGCTAGTGTTAGGCTTTGTTCTTCTAGCAATTTGTTTCTGTTCTTTAGGAAGTGTCACCATATTGGTCTCTTTGCTTTACTCCGTTTAATTTCTTATCCTTCGGCTAACTACAAATGTCCCTTCATAATAAGTAACCTTAGTGATTAGGTGATTCATAAGGGTCATGTAGCTTTTGTTGGAATTTTAAGTAAAGTTAAGAGGTAGCAGCAATCTTTGGGAGTCCACTGGTTTGATAATCTATAAAAATTCAGGGAATCATGATAAATATTTGATTAAGCTAGCTAATCTCGTCTATTAGGTTAGCAATGAACGAATTAAGAATAGGGGATATTCATTTGTTTCTGCTTTGACATGCAAAAGTCAAACTATACAAAAAAAAGGATGGCCTATAGTCAACGAATTAGCGGTTTCTTCTAGAGTTTTTTTGTTTTTATTGGGTATGAATGCTATGTCTTCAAATTTTCTTATAGAGATAACATGCATTTTACCAAACTTGAATGCATATAAACCTTGGTAGATTTTATGGTTTTTCTTTTAATTTTATTTGCCTAACCAATTATACATACCATCACATTTAGACACTTCGGTTGATTTTGTGGATTTTGTATAAATTTGGTGTGTACATTCTCATTGCTAATAAGATAAATTTGAAGGCTTTAATGGTTATAAAAATATCATGAGAAAAAGCATCCGTGAAGATTCACGAGAAGCAACCTAAAGTCCCACGCTTTTCCAAAAGCAAACAAAAGCTGAACAAATCAAAGAATCAATTTTTATATTATAGACATTGACCAATTTTTTCTTATATATTTTTTGGTTTGACATCGAGCCTCATTTTAATTGATACTCATTTCTTTTATACTATGTTATCTTACAATTAAAAATGCAACACAGATTTTATATAAGAAAATGTATAATTTCCGAGCTAATAAATAATTTTTTGTCGGTTTTAAATTAACAGAAAAGGCAAAGAACTGATGAAGCTGTTCTTGTGAAATGAGACTGGAGATCGAATAAAGTGCTTTACGTAGTTTACAAGTCAACTCCACGTAGGACTCAACGTGTGATCACGTCGTTGTGGGGCCCGTTTGTTTCCATACCCAAACCTGATTGGTTCAAATTATATTTCGTTTCTTATGATTTTATTTTTTTCCGAAATGTTATTTACAGTCATTAAGCAAAAGTTTAAATGTTGAATCCTCATCCTTGTCCCTTGTCCTGTGTTTATATTCTCCACAAATTTGAACGAATAATAATTCAACAGTAAAATAAGATATTACTCCTATCCTTTTTAATTTAAATAAAGTTTTAAGAATTTATTTTTATTTAAATGATCTTTACGAAAATGACAAAAAAAAAAAACGCAATTGAAAATTTATCTTACCTCGTAATGAACAAACGGATGATGAGTAAGAAAATAGACGACTAGAGAAAGTTTATGGGTGTTAACTGAATTTTTATTGTTTAAATTTTGTACATTGATNAAGAATTTATTTTTATTTAAATGATCTTTACGAAAATGACAAAAAAAAAAAAACCGCAATTGAAAATTTATCTTACCTCGTAATGAACAAACGGATGATGAGTAAGAAAATAGACGACTAGAGAAAGTTTATGGGTGTTAACTGAATTTTTATTGTTTAAATTTTGTACATTGATTTGGTATTGGTTTAATTGTTTTAGAATTTCTGATAAAAGTGTTTTAATTTTGAATACATAAATAATTTTTTAATTTATGTTCCAACAACTTACACATCAAACCGAAACATAATGAGTGTTCTTAGTTCTAACAATTATATATATATATATATATATATATATATATATATATATATATTTTATACTAAATTAATTGGTTGAAAGACTTACTCCTTGTATTTGACATAATTGGAATCTTTTCACTATTTCAGTCCTTTTAGCGTCCAAATACATATTTAGTTATAAAAATTTCATATTTCTAGTTAATTTAGATTTTGGTATGAGATTATTATGGTAAAAAAATGTTTTAAAAACGTATATTATTTAATACTTCAAAACAGTTTAACTACAAAAAAATTGTTTAACATGATTTACAAGGCATGAATTTTACATCCAAAATCCCATAAATTTGTATGGGGACCGAGACACCAATAAAATACAAACGAATGAAAATGTCAATGGTATATTTTATATGATTTCAACCCAATGCATTTTATGATCTTAAATTTATGCATTTGTGGTAGGTACAATTATATATGACGTTGACCTCAACATGGTAAACCTCATGGCCAAAACGAACACATATATAAGCGAACGAACATGGCGAAAGTATCAATAGAGAGCTTCTTCTTTTTTTTCTCCAGAAGCTCTTCTTTATTTCTTCTATTTTTTTTTTTATATACTTTTGTTATTTGTATACAAATGGAAATAGCTTATAATATGAGTGGTTACATGGACGAGTTCATGCAAGCTCTTGAACCATTCATGAATGTCACTTCACCTCCTTCATCATCTCCATCTAAACCAAAATCATTTACTCCTAATTTCATTCTTGATAACCAATCTTCACCGGTAATTAACCAAACCGGTCCAATCGGGCTAAACCAGCTCACTCCAGCTCAAATCCTACAAATTCAGACAGAACTAACTCTCCGACAAAACCAATCTCGTCGTCGTCGAGGTAACCATCTTCTCACAGCTAAACCAACTCTAATGAAGAAAACCGACGTAACCAAACCGGTTAAACTATACCGAGGAGTAAGACAACGGCATTGGGGCAAATGGGTTGCCGAGATTCGGCTACCTAAAAACCGAACCCGGTTATGGCTCGGTACGTTCGAAACCGCAGAAGAAGCTGCATTTGCTTATGATCAAGCTGCTTACAAGATCAGAGGAGAAAATGCTCGTCTAAATTTCCCAACCGTTGCTCGTTGCGGTGATTATAAACAGACATTGTCTCCTTCTGTCAACGCGAAGATTGAATCAATCTTCAATAGCTCAGAAACTGAGCTCAAGAAACAGAGAAAAACAGAGGTGGTGGTGCTCTCTGGTTTTGATTATACCGGTCCTAAACCGGAGCAAGAACCTGAATACTCGGGTTCGGGTTCAGGTTTTTCTCTTGAGTCGGATATAACATTGTTGGATTTCTCATCAAGCGATTGGGTTAAAGAAGATGAGAGCTTTTTAATGGGTTTACAGAAGTATCCTTCTCTGGAAATTGATTGGGATGCTATAGATAAACTCTCTGAGTCTATATGAGTCATTTAATTCATTCTTGTATATGTTTTTAGAAGTTTCTTTTTAAGAGTTCTGTAATGGAAGAAGTTTTTGAACAGTGTGCAGAAGAGTTCTGTTTTCTTGTATTCCTTTGTAATTGTCTTCTTTTAAATGGGCTGTTTAATGGGCCTTGTTATTGAAAGAGTCCAATTNGAGTTCTGTTTTCTTGTATTCCTTTGTAATTGTCTTCTTTTAAATGGGCTGTATAATGGGCCTTGTTTATTGAAGGAGTCCAATGTCTTTAAATTTGAGACCACTCCAATATCTCTACTTTTATTCTTCTTTTTAAATGGGCTGTTTAATCACATGAACAAACACATATACCAAAAAAAAAAAAAAAATTTGGATGTACTCAGTATTTATAATATTTGCACTATAGCATCCTGGTAAAACAACTGAATTATATTGTCTCAATTTGCAAACGAACTCTTGAATTGCTTCAATTATTGTAAACATTATTATGTATTATACCAATTTGGTTTTCTTGGTTCAGAAAAAATCATTGGCAATGTAAGAGAATGGGCAAAAAATGTGACACGTGTACATTGAATTTGGCTCCCCATTGTTAGGGCAATCTTCCATCACATGTATCCCCATGTGAACATTTATTATCATATACATAGGTCCATTTCTTATTTTTATTATAATACATAGGCCATGATCCTTTTATACAAGTTTAATATATGGGACATTAATGCTCGAGATAGACAAATCAAAATCCTCGAATAGTGAACCGACATCTCAAATGTGGACACGTGTAAGAAAACCACAAGAGCTACTAGCTTGGGACATGCAAAATACACATACATGCGCATGATGCAAAGGCAAAAATGATATGGACATCAAGTGGAACACGTATACTCAAAACGTTGTTTCTCATGCCTAGTAAGTTGTAAATTTAAAACATTCAAGTAGATAAAAAGAAGTCTTGGAAGTTGAAGAAGTTGTCATGTCTGAGTCAGTATTAGCACAATTACACTAAATCATTTTTACTTGTATGTTGCTTTCTATTCAAAAATAGATATCTTCTTACAATTTTTCCTCACATTTTGTTTATCATACCAAGATATTACCCCGGTTTTATCGCTGAAAAAGTTTTATCGAGGACTAAGAGTTACAACGGTGAGTCTCACCAAATATAATTAAAAAACAAAAAATAATAAAATATTAGTTGAGTCTCATAAGTTTTGTGAGACTGTCTCATAAGTTTTGTGAGACTGTCTCATTAGACAGAGAGTTTAGAGAAAATCTCACAAAAGNAAATAATAAAATATTAGTTGAGTCTCATAAGTTTTGTGAGACTGTCTCATTAGACAGAGAGTTTAGAGAAAATCTCACAAAACTTATGAGACTCAACTAATATTTTATTAGTTTTTGTTTTTTAATTATATTTGGTGAGACTCAATGAGACTCAATGAGTCTCACCAATAGAGATGCTCTAAGTATAAGTGTCGAATAGTCCACTCAGATTTTCTAATTTACTTAATATATGATATTATTTTCGATTGACCATATTAATACACAAAGATTTATCCTATGTATTTCTAATTTCAAGTCCACAACAAATATCATAGACCATCTACATTGATAATCTCTCAAATGAATCTCTCAACAAATTATGTGAATGTATGCATAGCCAAATAATATTTTTAAATTAAGTGAGTGTCTTATCATAAAGAAAGAGAGTTCATTTAAAAAAATTCATAATATTTTAATATTATTTGTCTATATATACATTTATATATTTGGTTGAAAGACTCATGTGAAAGACTAAAAATTTGGATGGTCTTATAGTATTTAAGGATCGAATCCACAAAGACCGAAAAACTAAACAAACTAAATCTTAAGATCAAAATTTTTCCCTAAATCTTTTATATTAATTCTCTAATTCTAAAATTCGTCGATCGACATCTCCTCCTGAATTTTCATACTTGTTTCGCTTTCTTTTTCGTCTTTTCAAACTTGTTCCATAATTGCTCAATAATTCTTCTAGATACTTTCAAAACTCTAAAACTCGTCTATGCACCTAAAATGACTATTTTGGACTCTAATAGTAATAATATAGACTATAAAATAAATTTAAATTTAAATTTATTATAATAAAACAGATAAAATACGAGATATATCACATATGAGAGTGGTTATATAATTTTACACTTTAGAAAAATCGGGTCTAAGTTCACATGACAATTTTTTTTCGAACAAGAAACTACAAGCCCACGGCTATTTAGTTTTCTCACTTTTTGTTTGCAAAACTTATTGTTCAACCATTTTCAATGCAGTATTTTAAGGAAGATTCCATAGCAACATAATGAAAAATTTTAACTAGTAAGGGAAAACTGTAAAGTCTTCTTAATTGGAAAAAGAAATATCCATTCCACTTCTTTTTTATTTTGTATGAGAACTTTAATGCCATTTTTGTGAAACAAACACTTTATAAGAATATGAAAAAACAAAAAACAATATAGGAAAGAAAACATGAATACTAGCTTCATAAAACAAACATCACACGTTTTTTCTTTAGCAACTTACAAAAGTTACTAACTGGATATACCCCTTCCCTTACAATCATCTAATATTGTAAAGGGCAAAAATTACAACAACAAAAGAAAAAGGCTATATATATGATATATCCCCAATACAATATACAAAGTTCCCCATTTATCTTCTTCATCTCTTTCTAAAAGAAGAGAATTATAATGATCAACAAGATCAAACTAGCTATATATAAGGACATGATAAGAACTTGCCCTTATATATCATTGTACAATGTTCCATTATAGGTTAGGGATATATACATATCAAAACTATATACTATGTAATAATTTTATTTATTTAATTAAAAAGCCTATTAAAATTATTTTATCGCCACCCTCTTCACATTCATTGCTGCATTTGTTTCCACCCTACCAACCGTCGCATGAATTCCATCACCTATATATATATATAACCACAAAATCATTAAAAATTGTACAAAAAATACGTATAAATATACATGTATTGTACAAATGTATATGGACTTGCCTCAGGTGGGTCTTGCAAAGAATACGAAGCATTTGTGTCTTTGGGGAACTTGGAGACAAGAACACCAAAGCCTTGTCCTCTCTCTTGAAGCAACTAGATTTAGACGTCACAAAATTAAAAGACACAATTAGTATGTGAATTAACTGCGTATTAGGTTTCTTTACACACAATGGTACATGTTACTTAACTTTACACACATTGATACGAAAAATACAAATAACTATGTTATAAGATCTTTATACCTTAAAAGCATCTTCATCCGTTCGATCATCACCGATGTAAATCGGAAATACTTCTTTAGAGTTATCAAATCCTGCAACAACAACAAAAAATTAATAAACATTATATATATATATATATATATATATGTATGTTGGTGGAAAATTGAATATTCGCAGATAATTAAATAAGCAAAAAAGAAGAATCTTTTTTTATGTTATGACAAAAACTAAAGTAATGAAAGACCAGAGGGGAAATAAAAGTCTCACCAAGTGACTCCAACAAAAACTCAAGGGCCTTGCCTTTGTCCCACTTAATCATAGGTCGGATTTCAAAAACCTATAAAGTCCAAAAATAAATCAAGATTATGTTAAATCTGATTGCAAAAAAATACTATTAATTTGGATATTTATTTTAGTCAATTTACCAAGAAGAAGAAGCCACATCATACCTTACGACCTTGAGACAGTTTCAGTGTCGGATAGTTCTGTACTACCGACCGAACTTTTAAAGCCAGTTCGCTCCATTTCTGAATATTATTTTCAAGATAATTACATTATTAGTTTTGCTACAAAAAATATTTGTAATCTTTATAATAATATTGTAATATTTATTTTACCTTCTCATCGACACAACGGAAGTGTACAGAAAGACAGAACTTGTTGTTCTCCACTTTAGCTCCTGCTGTTGATTTGGTTTTCTCAACTAATTGTCTAAAAACCTATAAAATATAATTATTTTAAAATTAAATACTTAATCATATAGTAATATACACAGAGAGATAAAAAAATTAAGATTTACCTCATCGATCATTGGAAGAAAATCCCCGGCTGGTTGGTAAAGAACAGATGGTTTATCCTATAAAAGAAAAAAGAAAAAAGTTAGGAATGTAATTTTTGTAATTTATACGAGTTCAAGAATCTAAGATTATTATTATTAATACCTTATTATATCCAGAGAAGCCTTTTGTTGGACCTTTAATATCCATTCCATGACTCCCAGCATAATACAATTCAGCTAGCTTAACAAAGCTATAAACCTACAATAAAATATATAAAAATTCCATAAATAACTGAAACTGGTTCATTTTATAATAACTTTACAGAAATGAGACAAATTATTAAATGTACCTTGTCTATGCATCTGCCAGTAACAATAGAAGTTGGAAAACACTTAGCCAGTTTTCTAACTGTTCTTCTCATCTGTTTAACATAAAAAACAGAGAATTAATGAGTAATTAATAAAAGAAAAGACAGAGATTAGTAGTAAATTAATAAGAACCTTGCTAGACATGAAAGCTCTGTCTGGATCACTGACGATTGGAGAAAGAGTACCATCATAATCAAGAAACATAACAATCTGTTTTCCTCTTGAAGCTTCAATGATTCTTTCAAACATATCAAGTGCTGATGGATGTCGTTTCTGGTTTTAAGACAAAACACAATATTTAGGACAAAAAGAAGATAGAAACAGAGTTTTGTGTCTGAAGAATTGGAGCCTTACGATCCAAGCATTGAGTTCTTCTTGAGAAGACAGAGAAGAGAGTGATTTGAGATGAGTAGGAGAAGAAGCTCTCATGGAATCAACCCAAGAGTTAAGTCTCTGACTCTGAGCTCCATTAATCTCAAGGTTTTTGAGTAGTTTCTTCTTGGAGATGGAGATGTAACCAGGAGCAGTCGGTGGTTTTTGTGCGGATGGTGTGAAGACAGAGGAGTTAGAGACAGTACTAGTGACCGTCATGATTCCAGTTTTCGCGTCTGATACGACGACGTTTTGGCTCACCATTTTGTTAATAAAACAAAACAAAAAACAGAGAGATCAACAAACTTGAAACTAATAAGAAGAAGTGTTTATTGAAGTGTTGAAAGAGAGAGATAGTGTGGGAGAGAAGAGAGGAACCAAGAGGTGGTTTATATAGAAGTTGAAGGACTCGTTTTTACAAGTGGGAGCCATGGGACCGGACCGGACCTACTACTACAAGCCGGCCCAACTTAATGCCACGTGGTCCCCCCAATGCAAAGGAAATGAACCAGTGTAAGTCTTATTCGTATACGTCGTATAATAATATATGTTTTCTTATACAATAAGCTATAAACGTCTCTCGACGGTATAGTATATGAGACGTTTATAGTATATGATATAAATAAATTAAAATAATCTTCACTAATTAACCAATACTTGTCCACTTCTATATATTTTGATATCGACCTTTTTTCTTTTTCTTTCCCTCTGGGAAAAATCATATTATGTTTTTCATGAATGTACATATATATAAGTTAAAATGAGCTATCACGAACTATATAATATTATGTCAGTAAGCTTTTGTTTATTAATTTGATCATGACCATTTTGTTTGACAAATTTTTTAAATATCTGTATTGACCGACGTCGAATATAACCTTTCTAACACGCAAATTGTTTAGAGTGCTTAGTGTTACTCAAAAAGTGTAAACTATGATTACTATTTTAATTTGTAGTTTTATATTTGTTCATCTATAAAGTTTCACTTTTTTGTGATAAATATCTGGGAATGTCATTCCAGTTATTATTAACAAAAGTTATATAAAAAAACATAGACGAGAAAATAATAAAAAAATGCTTCAGAAAAGTTTATTCAATAATCGCTATAATAAATACTGAATGTTATTATCTGTNATTATTAACAAAAGTTATATAAAAAAACATAGACGAGAAAATAATAAAAAAATGCTTCAGAAAAGTTTATTCAATAATCGCTATAATAAATACTGAATGTTAATATGTTATTATCTGCTAAACATTTGAAGTGCAAATTATCAACCGGTAGTGTAATAAATATGCATATTTTTATTTCTACCAAAGCACCAACTGATTTTGAATTGAAATTCATGTTGATTACAAATCTAAAATATATAAGTGATCTGGCACTTGACAACAACCACATGATTAAGACTTCTCCAGTTTTATAAACAATAAAATCAAATGTAGTTTATGGGAGTCCGACTCCCTCGCGGTGCATACAGCCACACGTACAATAATCAAAATGACACTACAATTATTTAGTAATACACATTACACTGTATACATTTATATGCATATTATCATATTGTAATGAACCAGTAGCTCTAGAATTTTCTTATAGATCGAACTTTCACTCATGAATTGACATAAAAATAGTTAATGGAAGATTTCAGAAAGATCCAAAAATATTTCAAAGGAAAATAAATGTACAATAATAACCTTATTTTTATTAAACATGACTTTCTTAAGTTCAAGATACATCGAACCAACCAATGGATCAATAGTCATGAGCATTAAACGAAAATTTTATACTTTGAAAAGCAAATTCTTGATATGCCAAAGATTGATACAATTTCAGTTATATGTATTTTTCACATTTAAAACAAAAAGTTAGAATTAATAAGTCTCGTATTATATCCATGCAAATATGCCAGAAATGATTAAACACGTATCTAAAAAAAGAATGGCTCTTCGAGAGAGTTTGAGGTTGTCTTTCAACCTATCAGAACAAATTGGATTTTGATTGTAACTTGTAACTTGTAACGCTTCTTGTTTCTTTGCACGTGGATTTTGGTTTCTTGGACCGTTTATGTTCATTAAATTGATCTTTTGACCCCATTTTGAGCTTTGTGCTTATCAAAGACTGTTGTCTAGTGTGATAACTTTGGGGAATTATTGCAATTGAGATTTCACATTGTCAAAAAAGTGGTGTCATTCTAGTGAAATATACATGTGTCATCGCATGCATGCATGTGTGTAAACATATTAATTGCATACACATTCTGGTGTGCTACATTTTACATATAACACACTTTTAAGAAAGAAAACAAAAATTAGTGTACTGAGAAAATTAGTATAAAGTGACGCCCCTTGTCTTTTGAAAACCAAAAGCACCCAATTTAGAAAAAGCCTCAAAACCAGCTACTGCAATAGTTTTAGTTTTTAACCAACAATAGTTCTTTATCAAATGCTAGTTGTCTTTGATATATAAAATTATTTCACAAAATATATAATGCATGGTTGTTTGACAAATCTGTGGACTCTATATTACTAGGTGCATGTAAAGTTGTAAACAAACGAAACCCGTGTGGATCGCATGGGAATATATATATGCTCTTGTTACAGCCTTGAATTGGGTATAAAAACAAAATAGTTTGGTACTAAGTCAAAATAATTATTGTTTCTCTCTACATTATTCTTCAAGAAATGTTTATAAATTCATCCAAATATGTGTATCTAATATGTTTTTCTTTTGAAATCAAGTTTTATCGCCACCATACTATGGATTTATCATCGAATGGAAATTTCAAGCATATTAAGAACTCTAGATTATTATTTTTAAACAAAAACTCGAGAAATGATCCTGCAGGAACATAAATAAAGATAAGATATTAGAGTATTGTTCTAGAAAAATATTTTTATCTTTATATATATATATGTGTGTCATATTAGATGTTTCCACTCATTTTGGGTTTAAGGCCCTTGATAGAAAATCAAAATCAGTTATTTTGATATTTTTGTTTTTATTTTTTAATGTTAGTTATTTTGGGGAGCAAAAATTTTAGGTTCGAGAATTCAAACCCCTACAAGGAATATGTGTCATTCGAGGAGATTTTAGTTTTTAGTTGATCACGTTTATCAATTAAACTACCAGCTGGTCAATGGCAAGAACCCAATAGACTTGCTGCGAATACGATTCTTGGAGATCGGAACAGAACTTCTGACTTATTGACCAAACTAGTAAAGAATATTTAAGATACTACAGTCTAACAAGAAAAAACAAACTTTTTTTCTCTAACCAGTGATGACTTCATGATGTGTTATACTAGTACATTACCATTTATTATGCTTTTATCAATAACCAGAATAATATGAGTTTTAACCATATGATTAAATCATTTAACTAGAAAAACATATTATGGTTAAAACCCGAATCTAATTACTCGTAATTTGTTTTTATGGTATATATAACCGTCTAAAACTCTAAATCATGATATTGTTTCAAAGATAACTTATTGTGTTTAGTAAACAAAATACATTTCTTTATTATTATTAGGTAACAATTGTCCATTAACTAAATTTCTATATAATATATACAATGGGCATTGACTTCGGATGTGATGGTGTCTAATCTTAAAAGACTTAACTCGTGACACTAGACTAAACAAAATGTCTATTAAGTTCATTATTATTTATTTATTTTTCTCATGAAAGCTCACCGAACTCTACTACGAAACTCAACACAGCATTGTTATTTGTTAAATTCACATACATAATAACTAAAAAAACGAATATTTTTATGTTTATTAATGAACATAAGATTCCGTAATATTTGCTCTTAGACAATGTTGACAGGGAAGTTAATATTTTATTCAGTAAAACTATACTGTATTGANCGAATACGATTCTTGGAGATCGGAACAGAACTTCTGACTTATTGACCAAACTCGTAAAGAATATTTAAGATACTACAGTCTAACAAGAAAAAACAAACTTTTTTTCTCTAACCAGTGATGACTGCATGATGTGTTATACTAGTACATTACCATTTATTATGCTTTCATCAATAACCAGACTAATATGTTTTAACCATATGATTAAATCATTTAACTAGAAAAACATATTATGGTTAAAACCCGAATCTAATTACAAGTAATTTGTTTTTATGGTATATATAACCGTGTAAAACTCTAAATCATGATATTGTTTCAAAGATAACTTATTATATTTAGTAAACAAAATACATTTTTTATTATTATTAGGCCACAATTAGTTCGTATATTAACCAAATTTCTACATAATATATACAATAATGATTGGTTTCCGACGGTGATTAGTCTTAATAGACTTACCTCATGACATTAGACTAAACAAAATGTCTATTAAGTTTATTATTATTTTTTATTTTTGTCATGAAAGCTCACCAAACTCTACTACGAAACTCAACACAGCATTGTTATTTGTTAAATTCACATACATAATAACTAAAAAAACGAATATTTTTATGTGTTTATTAATGAACATAAGATTCCGTAATATTTGCTCTTAGACAATGTTGACAGGGAAGTTAATATTTTATTCAGTAAAACTATACTGTATTGACGAACAAGAACATTCAAACCCTCGGGAATTACTAGATGGACAGTCCTCTTAAGGAAGCATATTACCAAACATAAAACAAATAAATATTCTTGATCTCTCTTGGGATCTTATTCCTTTTGCCATGTGCTTCCAATTTTTCGATTCGATGTATGTTGAAAAAACTTACTTAAGCCGCCCGATGTGAACGTGATCAAAGGTAATGGACACATATTATAATCATCGATTAGAATAATAACAAGCCTCTAGTTTATGTTAAAAGTTAACTTTCATACAAATTTCTCATGCTTATTCTTGGCATGNACAAGCCTCTAGATTATGTTAAAAGTTAACTCTCATAGAAATTTCTCATGCTTATTCTTGGCATATTTAAATATTAAAATGGTTGAACATTAAGATTCCAAATGTCCTTGTATGAAATCCTCGATAATCTGATTTTCTAGTATTACTGCGATTTTAGAAGATTTGTCGGTTGAATGCTTAGTCAGTTCTCGGATTTTTTTTCTTCTTTAAATGTATTTATTGTGGTTTGGATTTATATATGTCTTAGTCTCTTTTATATAATTTTTATTTCAAATGGTTTTGTTTGTTGTGTTCTTTCGGTTTTTTTTATTTTGGGGTCTGGTTATCCGTTAACCTAAATGATTTAAACCTTTTTGTATTTAATAAAACTTCTAGATGACAGAAAAAAAAGACATTAAATTTTCAAAATGTGGAAAAGAGAGAGAGAGCTAAGCTAATTAGTTTTTTTTTTGTTTTTCTAATTAGTTACCATATAAAATAACTTGAACATACAATAAACCATGATGTAAGCAAAGATGTGATGGCTGAAGAAAGAAGCTTCACGGGAGATCCTAAGAGAGATTCAGATTCTTTCGATTATTTGATCACACTTCCTTTCTTCCATCTTACGGCAATTACACTTTTACATATATATATATAATAAGGAGAAGAAATACGAAGGAAGCTGCAAACTATAGTATAAAATTTTATTATAAGGTTCTTCTGACTGTTTCCCAATTTTTTTTCTCTATNGAGATCCTAAGAGAGATTCAGATTCTTTCGATTATTTGATCACACTTCCTTTCTTCCATCTTACGGCAATTACACTTTTACATATATATATATATATAATAAGGAGAAGAAATACGAAGGAAGCTGCAAACTATAGTATAAAATTTTATTATAAGGTTCTTCTGACTGTTACCCAATTTTTTTTCTCTAGAAACTAGAAAAGCAAACCCGTGTTCTCCGGCTGAATCAACGCCTTTTAATCATCTTGTTATACATTGTTGTCAGTTTTTAAATAAGCTTTTGATTAGTGTTTTGTTTATTCAACCTCTAAACTTTTTCTTTTGGTTTGCAACGAACGATTCAACGTATAACTAAATGTCTCCAAAAAAGTGTAGATTGTGAATTAGTTAGCTACACGTGCATGCACATCCACGAAGTTTACATGTCGTCTTCTCTTGACTTTAAACATGGTCCTTCACTTACAAGTTACAATGATGTCTTCGTCAATTACTCCACGTAACACACACATTGACCAAATAGTTATGATGGTAAAATCGTTGAAATATTCAATTTAAATATACTTTTTCTATTTCACAAATATTATCGTTCTACCAAAATTTTACCAAAATTTTATAAAAATGATTGTTCTATCAAATTTTACACAGATTAAAAAAATTATAATTAGTCAAATCTATTCATATTTAATATAATACTAATTAAATAATAAAGAAAATAAGCTTAAAATTACCAAATTGTATCAATCTCTTAACATTTTGGACATAGTTAGAAATCATACAAAAAACTCAAACAAATTTTTGGTGGGTTAATACACACGAAAA
>OVAP01000384.1:0-37950 GCA_900406295.1 Aurinia saxatilis | reverse complement strand
AAATCTCAAACTCAATAAGCTTATGAGATGGATTGGGTTGGGTTGACCCATTAATAATGACCCATTTTGACATCCTTATGTATATATGGTATATCGTGGATTTTATGGTTTTAGCCATGATATAAAGTGTTTTGTCGGGTCTTTTAGGAGTTTTTCTAGTCTTTATTAGTATTTACAAGTTAAAACACACATTTGGTGATTTTTGAGCATTCTAAAGTGTTTTGGAGCTTTTGGAGGCAAACTAGCGAAATGATGATGTAGAATCAGTCTAAAGGGATTCAAATATCATATCCGATGAAGGTCTTCCCATTGGAGTTTGGATCTCATATTTTGACACAAGATAGGAAATTAAGTTTTCCCTTTGGTGGTGGTTTCAACTCATTCCGATTCATGACACCCCCTCTAAATCAACAAAGGAAATTTTCCCTATTATTGCACAACCGCCCAGAAGTTATGGAAAGTTGCCAGAAGACCCAAATCGTGTTTTGGCTGTATAAATACTTGTTTTTAGGTTTAGTTTTCACATATCTTAAATTCTTTTGAGACTTAAGCATCCAGAGCTTTTAGGGAGAAGATTCTACCCATAGAGAAGATTTTTGAACCCTTATTTATTTTATTGGATATCTCTTTTACATGCATTCTTTTTTTCATCATGTTGATTGTTTCAATTAATATGTGTGAGTAGTTTGCTAGTTAGGCTTAGGGTAATTCTTAGGTTTACGATGAATTGATAGTTTAGGATAATGGTTAGAGGAATCATATATAGTTTTTCATCTAAAATTATGCTTAGTACTAGTTAATTGATTGGCCACTTTGAATTAGATTATAGGTTAATTAATTGATGTGAAAACATAATTAATTGCTGGAAATATTTTAGATGAGCAAAATACATATATGCAAAAGAATTGGTTTAGGGATTTTGTGAACCAATTGAACTTATGATTAATGCTTGTTTTTATTTATATAATTTTCAAAGGAATTTAGAATTCTGTAATTTATACATACATAATCTTCGCATGGACAGTTGGTTGATTTTACATTAGTGATTCATGTTCTAGGGCAGATCTTAATTATCCTCTTAATATTCTTTTATCTTTGAATTTCAGATTACCCAAAGAATTATCCAAGACCTAGCTTTTGTCTCATTGATTTAAAGTTTAAAGCCGTTCTCTACAACTTTTATTAATTATTTTTTGTTAGTCAATTTTATTTAATCTACTTAGCTAAGTTTGAATCTTATATTTATAGTGTAGCTTTAAGTCTCTGTGGATTCGATCCTTAAATACTACAGCTAATTATTTGTGCTCTTGCACTTAGCTCTTATGGTAAATTTGAGTGATTTATATATTTTTATTTTAAATGATTTAAATGAGGTTTATTTGTTATACTATTATTTATACCATTTTTAAAAAACATGTTTTTGTTGTATTCATGTCGAGATAATATAAATCTTTTAAAATACAAAAAAAGGGGATCATTTTTAATTGCTTGAAGTGCCACATTTTACAAATGTGATTATTTTTTCTCCTTTTTTTCCCCTATGTTTGTAGTTCTCTAAAAACAAAATTTGAAATCTCAACAATAAGTAGAACATTGGGAAAAAAAAAAGTCAAACATATTTGACTGATAATAAGTCCCTTACACAAGTACTTAATTGTTTTTGTTACTCTTTCACATAATACACGTCTACTAGATGAGAAGCTTAGCCATAATAGGCCTAGGCCTACACATCGCTTTTAAAGGATCAATCTTACGCATCCCAAGCCCAGCACTTTCGGCCATATCAATCTCTTCACCTTTCAAATTCTCCCAATCAAAACATTGAATCAAAGAACCAAGTGCCAACGTTACGATCCTTTGTCCTAGTCCAGCTCCAGGACAAGTTCTCCTACCATTACCAAACGGCATAAGCTTATGAACATAATATTCACTTCCACATCCATTATTAAACCGATCCGGATCAAACTTCTCTGGCTCTTCCCATAGCTCTGGATCTCTATGTATAGCCCAAGCATTAACTAGTACTATAGTGTCTCGCGGTATGTCATATCCCCCGAGCTTCATGTCTTCGGTCGGTGTTCGAGGGATTAAGAGTGGTGCTACGGGGAATAGTCTGAATGTTTCGGAGACTATGTTTTGGAGGTAAGGAAGGTTGGGGATGTCTGGTTCATCGATTAGTCTGTCTTTTCCAATCTTTTCATCGATTTCTGATCTTGCTTTCTCTAACACTTTCGGATGGGAGAGTAAATTTGTCATTGCCCATTCTAAGGTTACAGCAGAGGTTTCTGTTCCCGCGAGCATCATTGCCTGCATGATTCCAAACTAAAGGGTTTAATCAAGTGGAAAATGACCATGACTAGAAATTTGGTGACAAAAAAAATTATCAGAAATTTTTATATAGACCGATTCCAAAATTATATGGAACAGAATCAACTAACTAGCCAAAATTTATTTTTTAAAATCAATACTTTGACTAAACTTATACAAAGTGCATTCAGTTAAATAAACTAAAAATTTCAATATCATTTAAAATTTATTATTTTTTGCTATAAATGTTTGTCCAAGCCCAAACTAAAACCAAACCAATTTCAAACCACTATTTGTCATACCGGAGCAAATATATCCCAAATGGACTACTTTAATATCTGAAATCCTAAAAAAACTGAACCTATAATCAAAATGCCCACCCACAGTTTTGTGCAATTTCTGTTAGATCTACATACCAAAAATGTGCTTAATTTGATAAAGTAAAGAATCTCACAATATGTAAGTAGATAAAATAGTATGAGAATTTACCATCATTAGGCCTTTGATAGTGACATCAGTATAATACTCTGGCTCCTGTTCTTGCAAAGATAACAAATGATTAACCATAGTGTTACCATCTTTATCTCTTCTACACTCATCAAGCAACCTCTGCAAGATCTCATCCACAGATTTACCAATAGCTTTAACTTCCTCCTCATACTTGTTACCAAACAGTTTCAATATCGGTAAGTAATCAGCAGAATGATTCGCTCCACTATACACCGCGATATCGTAAACAAACTTCTTGAACTGCTCTGCTTCCTCCTTGTTATTAACATCATCTCCATAATATCTCTTCCCCGTAACCATTCTCACTATGTTATTAAACGTTAGATCAGACAGAAGTGGCTCGAGCTCGACATGAGTGAACTCTTCTCCTTGAGTCTGGCGTGAGAGTCTTGTTAGCATACGTTTGATTTCGTCTTTGCGGATGTGAAGAAAATTAGTTAGACGATTCGAAGAGAGGATTTCGAGTGAGCAAATCTTGCGTAAGTTACGCCAATGTTCGCCATAAGGAGCTGTACCGATCGTTGTATGGTTATAAGCTATGTATTTAGCTGTTAGCTGAAGCGGGCGGCTCGAGAGTATGATGTCGTTTTGGCCCGTAAATGCTTCTTGAGCTAGTGGAGAAGATGTTATTACTACTACACGGCGAGTGCCAAAACGTAAGGAGAAGATTGGACCGTGTTTTTTCGAGTAAAGGTGGAGGAGACGGTGGATTGGTGGTTTCATAAGGTGGAGATGGCCTACGACGGGGAGGGCATATGGTCCCGGCGGGAGGTTGAAACGTTGAGATTTGGTGTAGAGGAATTTGTAAGCTGCAATGAACAAGAGAGGGAGGAGAAGGATGAAGTAAAACATTTTGTTGTGTTTGTGTTTTAGTTGGAGATGATTTAGCTTTCTTTATAAGAAGAAAAACTTTATTCAATCAAAAGTATTGGTTGCAAATTTCTTTCATTATTGTTTAGTTTGAGTGTTTGTTTGCTTTTATTCTGGTTCTATGAGGTCAATAAATAAAACGTGCTAGCATTGAGTAGTTAACTTACAATTTTGAAAAAGCTTATGCAGACATCATAATATGTGAACAAAAGTTGTATTCTTCTTTCTCCTTTTTTTTTTATAAAGTGATACTTCTGCATTTTGAAATACTTCATGTTTGTAATCATCTATTCAAACTTCCATCATTGAGCTGATCTATAAGTTTTGTAACCAAGGATAAAAAAAGCTAATCAATCTAGAAGTTTCGTATTTATTCTATTTTATTTTTTGTCTTCTAGTCGAAGAGTTTTATAACCAATTTTTAAACCTTTCACATGCAAGTTGTGGTCAATAACTTTTTTGGTTATAGACTTAATAGTTTGGGAGATTGGATCTGAAGATTTTCTATGGCGTATATTTTATTAGCAGACCGTGACTATTTTTTCTTCAACAATATACATTTTAGCATGTTTAAAATCGAATAAAAACACAATGATGATATTAAATTACATTACATTGCATATTCTGCTCTTATCGGCCAAAGTTTTCAGGTAATCCCAAGTATTTCTTCATACCACCTTTTTTTACTATCTTGAGCAAACTATTATTAAACACATATATGTAAATATTATTTGGTTAGTGACCAATCCTTCCTGTTTTTCAAAAAAAAATATTATTTGGTCGATGTATAATGCAGTCTTGTTTCTTATATAGGGAAATGACTCAGCGAGAATACGATACGATTGTTTTATATATAGAAGCTTTATTTTGGAATATGTGCAAAATTGTTTAAAATAGGTTTATTGAGATGTAGTTGAAATTAACATATATGCAAGTGGCAACAAATGGAGTTTGGACGTTTTAGTGCCACAATGGGTGGGTATAGTCTATAGAATAAAAGAAATGCATTTGGTGTAGAAATCTCATTGACATGCTTGCTATGAGAAAATGTTAGTAAATTTGATTGACAACGTGCGGTTTCATTATACCAAATCAAAAGTCATGAAAAATAATAATACAGTTCATATACACCAACTAATTACTACTATTAGGGTCAAGAATCGCACTCACACGTTTGCGTTAGGTGTTAAGATTTTGATACACAAAATCTGATTATATTTTGTAAACACCCAAACCGCAATTTCATATTTTCTGAAATCGCGCTGAGAAATTCGTCAACTTAGTTTACCTATAACGGTAAAATTTTGCCTAATTTATCTATTTTTGGACTTTTCTGAATCTGAAATCCTTTAATTATTTCTGTTGATTTGTGAGACTTTCATTGTAATTTGTAGTAATAATAATTAAAGACTTTTTAGCCAAAAATAATAATTAAAGACCGAGAGGGGGGAAAAAGATTATAAAGAAAAATGACCATGCAGTCGTTATAAATTATTGAAGTAGTTAAAGTCCGAAAGTATCACTAACTCATTCTTAATTTAGTACTAGTTGGGATTAATGGGCTGTATAGTCTCATTCTTTTGTTATTTTTTTTGTCACCCTCAGTTTGAAAAGTGTCAATGGGACTCATTAATACATGTCCACAAGTACCAATTCACATTCACATGCTTGCTGCGAGGTGTTAATAAATTGATAACAACATTTCGATTATTATTTTTTACAAATAAAAAGTCAATGAAGCAACAGTATCACAGATATATCACTCTATGATGTGGTCGTGAAGAATTACACGTAATTATGTGGTTAATAAGTACTACTAGGTATTGTTCTCTATGGCTATCGAGAAAATACAAATTGTTGTCAAACAAAACAAGTTTTGTCATCTACTTATTGGGATTATGTCTTGCGTGGCCCTCATTTGGGAATAAATTCGTTCCCGTGATCGTGATGCTGACTACTTTCTAATTGCGTACACGATTGTCGTGATGTTGAACCAAATCTTTATATGGTTTGAGAGTTTGGACCAATCTAATATAAGTTTCTTTACCAATTTTGAGCTCTATAAAGGAGTTGGGAGTTGTATCATCTAAAGTGAGAAAGAAAAAGCCAACATTAATTTCTTTCTCAACTCATATCATTGAATTTCTAACCCATCATTTCTGAAAAATGGAAGTTCCTATGATAAAGTATTTTTTAGTCTGAGCCTATTGAATCGTGTGCATGGACTATGCATTGGTCTATGGACCTGCAGCCAGTAGCCTGCCATATGTAGGTGGGTGGTCCAACTCCAATAATGAGCTAAACATCAAAGAGCTCTTAAAAAATGAATGATTCAAAATTATTCTATGTATTGTTTATAGAAATAAATAGTTATCTAAAATACATTTATCATGTAATAATATATGAGAAACAGAAGATCCAAACAATATCCTAAAGGTCCAATCTCAAATCTCATTTCATATGAAAAAATGTCCGGACTTAGATAAGTATTTAGCTGTATTATCATACGTACGTATAGGTATAGGTAATTACAAAACATCAAAGAATTTGTTATCAAACAAGTATGCTACTAAGTACTAACACAATAATTCAACCTTCATCTTTGCCAAGCCATTCTACACCCATTCTTATTCGGATACCCAAACCATTTCCTAGTTAACCTCTTGAGTCTCAAATCCATGACTTCACAGAACCTTTGGGCCCATCCTTCCGGTTCAACGGGCTTAAAACCTAGCCCGGGAGTCCGATCTCTCGACTTAGGATTTGAAACTCTAGTCCAATCCACCACATAAGCTGACACACGACGTTTGAACTTAGCCTTAAACTCTTTCCAAGCTTGATACTTGTAATGGTTCACTACTCCTTCCTCCGTGTCCGCTACGCGCCATTCGTACTCTCCCTTTAGACCAAAGTGGTGTATCGCGGTGTAGAGTGAATGTTCCACCGCGGACAATCTCACTATCGACTTGTGTCGTTGCTCTTCTTCTCGACGACAAGTGTACCCTTGTGTCACACCTCCTAGTGGATGGTCCGTCTGATTAGACGGACCAAACTCGAGCGATTTAAATGATATTTGTCCGATCTTACTCTCACTCGACGGTAAAAGTGATCTAATCATCTTATTAGATGGTTTAGATTGTTTATCCCAAACCGGAGAAAACAGAAATTCATCAACATCAACATACATCATCCAGGTGCATGTATCGTTACCATACACCGCGGCGTGTGAGAATCCAGCCTCTTGGGTCTTAGGCCATATCCATAACACTTTAGTAACATCGTAACCTTCACTCGTAAGCACCAAAACAACTTCGTTTAACTCGTCGTCGCTACTATTATCATATATGATAAATCTTTCTATTCCGATTTTCGCATGGTACATGACCCACTCTCTAAGATACTTTGCTACATTGTACACCATCATCGTCGCGCACAATAGTGATTTCTCACGTGGCTTTGCTAATGTGACCTTTGGGGTAAAATACGCCACGGACGGGACGATTTTCATCGGTTCTTTATCGGTTTCTACCGCCTCGAGATAGACTTTGATTGGAGTATCAATCGTTGTGTTTGGAAACTGACATCGGAAAACCTCTTGAACAGAGCTGGTCACGGCTGTCCTAATGGCTGTATCAGACTCCTCTCCGAACACGCAACGAAATGACTCAGGAGGTTTATTTGATCCTAACCCACGGTTTGGTCCCTTGACGAATAAAACAAGGTCGTTTTCTGTCGAAATGGCTTCGAAAACCACGAAATTCCATAGAGGAAGATCAGGCCAACGTGACTCCGGAGAGATTTGGAACGATTTCGAGGAAGCGAAAATCGGAGTGGGGATGGGATGATGATGACGGTACATCGCAGGGAGATTACATCTGAACGTCGTACGATTAGTGAAAGGGAGAACCTCGGCAAATCTGGCCGCGGTTTTCTCCCCATTTGGGTAAAAACATGTGTAATCGTCTCGAGGAAGAGGCGGGGGAATAGCCCCCACCTCTTCTGGTGAGACGATTACTAGAATCTCCCATCCTGGCCATAGAACAGCGTCGGATCTGATCCGACGAGATCCGATAATTGATAGGTTCGGATCTTGCTTGTTGATTACGTAACTGACGATCCGTGCACGAGAAATCGCGGTCGGGGAAGAGTAAAGAGAGAAGAAACCGAAGAAGGAGAGAGAGACGAGGATGAAGAAGAGTGTGGTTGTGTGAGCTTTATAACTCGGTTTGTTTTCTCCGGGGAGGATTGATTTTGGTGTTGATCGATTTGAAGGAGATGATGTTTTGAAAGAAGACAGAGTCATTGTTGGGTTACGTACCCTACAATTAACTTGTTTTGTAAGTAACAAATCCAAAACTCCATTAATAATTTTTTTTTCTGTTTTTTTAGTTTTTACATTATGAGAAATTTGGATTCAAGAAACAAAAATTTGATGACCAAGAGGTTAGAGAAAGGAAGACAAATTCTTATAAATCCATAAAAATAGCAGTAATAATAGAATCTGCATTAATCCAATGACTTTGCTTATAATTAACATCTCATTATGATTATAAATTATCTCTTTATTGATAAACAATTTTAAATTTCAAGATGTTGGTATTACACATACATAGTTTTCGTTACAAAATCTCACATCCTCTTAACAATTTTGTTACCACCATAGTTAAAACAGAACAAAACTCAAAGACCTAACCCTGTAAATGAGCCTTAATCTTATTCATAATAGGCCTAGACTTACACAAAGCCTTTAAAGGAACTTTCTTACGCATAGCCATCCCAGGACTCTCTGACATATCAACCATTTCACCATTCACTCTATCCCACTCAAAGCATTGAATCAAAGACCCTAACGCCAAAGTCACGATCCTAAGTCCTAGTCCAGCACCAGGACAAGATCTCCTTCCATTACCAAACGGCATCAGCTTATGTACATCTTCTCCTCCTTCGTTAAACCTTTCCGGTTTAAACTTCTCCGGTTCGTTCCATAGCTCTGGATCTCTATGTATAGCCCATGCATTAACCATCACCATTGTACCTTGTGGCACATCGTATCCACCGACCTTGATATCTTCTGATGGTGATCTCGGTACGAGAAGTGGTGCTGCGGGGTATAGCCTGAATGTTTCGGACACTATGTTTGCTAGGTAAGGTAGGTCTGCTAGGTCCGGTTCGTCTATTAATCGGTCTTGTCCGATTTTCTCATCGATTTCTTGTTTCGCTTTCTTTAATGACTCTGGATTGTTTAATAAACACGACATTGCCCACTCTAGTGTCACCGCGGATGTATCTGTTCCAGCGATCATCATGCCCTGTTTCACGCAAGATTAACAAAATTATATAAGTATATATAATTAAAGATTCTAATGGACCAGAACATGTAACTTTGGATTTTCTTAAATATAAATTTTTGTCATACGTACAACTCATATTGATGACAGAAAAATAAAAAACAGAGATCGGACTTTAACTTCCGAGATGCCCTATGGATTGCTAATTCGATACAATTAATCCGAATTGAACTAAAATTAAAGCTAAAAATCGATATAAAAGTCGAAAAAAGTGAAAATGAATAAATTCGGTTAGAATTTTTCTTACCAGCATTAGGCCTTTGATGGTGACATCAGTATAATATTCTGGTTCTTGTTCTTGCAAAGAAAGCAAATGATTAACCATAGTGTTACCATCTTTATCTTTCCTACACTCATCAAGCAACCTCTGCAAGATCTCATCCATAGCTTCACCAACAGCTTTAACTTTCTTCTCAAAACCTCCACCGAATATTTTCATAAACGGCAAGTAATCTCCGGAATGTCTCGCACCACTACTATCATTAATATCCGCAACAAGTTTCTTGAAAAGATTAGCTTCTTCTTGATTATGAACTCCGTCACCATAATATATTTTCCCCGTAACCATCCTCACTATGTTGTTGAACGTAAGATCGGACAAAAGAGACTCGATCTCGACCTCGTTGGATTGTAGAGTGTCACGTGAGAGTCTTGTTAGCATACGATGGATTTCGTCTTTACGTATGTGTAGAAAGTTGGTTAGACGGTTGGTTGAGAGGATCTCGAGAGAGCAAATGCGACGTAGGTTTCTCCAGTGGTCGCCATAAGGAGCTGTTCCCACGGTTGTGTAGTTATAAGCTACGTATTTCGCCGTTAGGAAGCAGGGGCGATTAGATAAAACGACGTCGTTTTGGCCAGTGAAACATTCTGTAGCTAGTTTGGATGAGGAGATTACTACGGCCTTGCGGTAGCCGAACCGGAGGGAGAAGATTGGACCGTGGGTTTGGGAGAGACGGTGGAAGAGCTGGTGGACCGGTGGTTTCAAGAGACGGTGGTGGCCGAGGATGGGGAGAGCGTTGGGAGGAGAGGGAGGGAGGTTGAAACGTTGGGCTTTGGATTTGAAGATGAATTTGTAAGCTATGAGAAAGAGTGCTAAAGGGAGAAGAATCACATAGTAGTAAAACATCTTTGGACTATGTGTTTCTTTGGAAGAGCAATAATCAGATTTGATACTTTATATAGATAGACAAAAAAATATTTATAATGATAGACAAAGGTGACAAGGTTGATGAAAGTGAAGGAGGATGTGTGTGTTTTATATGTAAGAACACCAAAAAAGAGTTTGGTATGTTGAACCAAAAGAAAAAAACAGTTGGGGTATGATAAATAAGCACATTTTTATCGAAGTGTGACAAGTACATGATAAATGGGTAGGTGCAATAATTACAGGTGTGACTTTTTCAATATGGTCAAAGATATAAAATTGTTGTCATTGTTAATCGTTTTTTTATAATGACTGTTGCTAATATTTATTCAGAACAGAACAAGATACTAAAACCAAAAGGAGTTAATGACTAACATGGCCTATAGACAGGGCCGGCCCTGGGCACAGGTGAAACCTAGGCCTTGGTCCCCAAAATTTTTAGGTTAATTTGTATATATAAAGGCCTCCAAATTATTTTAAAAAAAAAATTTTATTAAAACTCTTACTAAATTACCTACAGCCCCTAAATCTCAGGACCGGCCTATAGATTATAAATAGTACTAGACATTCTCAAAATAGGATAGTAACTAGAAGAAACTAATCCCTAAGAAGATAGCTCAATTCATTAAGAAATCAAAATTAGCAATGCGAAAGAAAGAGAGAAAAAACAATTAGGTAATCTTGAAATCAAAATGGTGATTCAAGAAAATAATTATGGGCCCCAAAAACCATCAAAGTTGATTTCGAGGAAAGGTTCCGAAGGGTCAGCAACGACAATTCTACTCAATATTTTTATATAAATAAACTTTTGGATATATTAAAAAAATTCTAAGTATTTATATGATAGTTTTGCCAAGCCGCCATAATAAACTTGGAAAATCAAATGCGACGGATTATTATGTTAACATAGAAACTTAAATCAAAATCAACAATAATGCAAGAGGGCAGAAGGATAGTAACATGGACACATGGTACGTGATCGTGTCTATATCTTTATCATTGCTGCACATCTGACAAAAATCACATTTGGAGGACAAATCCTTTATATAGTAACATATTAACTTTGACTTTACCAAAAAAAAAAAGAGAGGAAAATATTAACCTTAAAAGTGTAAGATCCAAATTAAAATGATTTTATGACCCATATGAAAACACAGTAACAACATTTTTGTTGGTTTCAATTTTTAACATATTGCAGACATTACTAGCAAATCACTACACTAAATTTTTAACTAGGAAATTGTCAGGAATACATACTATTTTGGCTGTTTTATAAGCTTTCTTGTGCTCAATGTTTTAAGAGAAATTATACAAATGTTGTTTTCTGGGTCAACTACACTTCTATAAGTATTGATTATGTATAAATGATATCGCCCATAGACCACCATAGTATTTGGCTTATTTAGTTTGACTCTAAATGGCTCCGACGCTGGATTTGACTGACTCTCTAGTCTCCATTATCATTAGTCTTTTATTTTAGGTCTTCTTGCATGTGTGACTTTTCATGTATTTTTTTCTTTCTTGTGTATAATTCCTTATACAAACTCATCGTAATATTTATAATATGCTTTTACATTCGAAGATAACGAGACTTCAGCATATATAAATTCGTGGAAATATTATAAATTGGTTTATCAAAAAAAAGAAGAAGAATCAATTAGTTAGTGGAGGCTTCTCTGCTTTGTCACATCAAAGAAATTTTTTTTTATTCTTTTTGTATACTTCTATTCATTTATGCTCCAAGAAGCATTTGTACTTAATAACAAAGAAAATAGCGATTAAAAATTATATACTGTATGGAATTGTTGAAAAATTTATGTGATAGGTTAGTAGTTAATTAGCAACTCATTATATGCTGTAAAACTATAGTACTCTTTGAAAAGTTTCAAATTTGTCCACGTTCAAGTTAGTAAGCAATTTTGGACTGTTTTGTGTCACTTTGGCAGCACCTGTTATCACCGTATAATTTAATTGATTGAGATATACTTAACAAGATAATACAAGTCACCATGGTCCATAACTCCAAACAATAAAATATCAAATCAGTCAGAAAATCACCACTAAAATATTATTCGGTTGGTGATGGAATTATACGTTTAAAATTTATTACAATTTGAATATTATATACATATAAATAATATAAATATCGACACCACCAACATTAAAAAGAGCACGAATATTATCTTATCCTAGTCAGTGTCACATAGTAGTTTCATAGTTGCTAAAAAAATATATTCAGACTATTCAAAGTACAATTTTGGATCAGAAGATTATTAACACTTTAGGTTTTTGCGATTGGAAGATTTGGGTCGGCAAAACGCCCAATTCCCAATACACACAATTAGCAAAACAGTCCAAGTGGTGCAAATTGTAATATTGTGGAAAGGTGTTCCCAAAACTCATTTTTGTACACCAAAGACAAAACTATTTGTTCTCTGTGTTACTTTATTAATTATGATTGGGCTTCGAATTAGAAGGGGCCGGTTGCTTGGGCGGACTGGACTGTCAAGACTGTAATAATATTTTGGGTTTAGACTGTAATAACATTTTGGGTTTTCAGAAAAAAGCCCGAAAATACACTAATTTTATCATTTTTGTCAGAAAAATATATAAACTTTTTGTTGTCATATTAATACGTGAAGTGAAATTTGTTTTCAGATTAATACACGAACTGAAATTTTTTGTCTTTTTCATACATGGTGTCAAAATTAAATTTTGAAAATCTAATTTTGCCCTCATCATTCTTTTCCAAATCAATTTGTTTTAGAGTTTAGAATAAAAGCCATAAATAAATATTTAAAAATGCAAAAAAAAATTAAGATAAATTTTAAAATAACCTATAATATTTTATAGGATTTTAGAGTTTAGAATCTAAGGTTTAGGGTTAAAACCCTAAAGCGTAAAATTCTAAACCATAAAAATGGTTTAAACCCCAACCCCCTAAAAATATAAACCTTAACATCTTAAGACTTAAACCCAAATACTTATTAAAGAATAAACCTCAATTCTACAAATTTTCAACCCTAAAAAAAATTATTAAGCCCTAAACATTATAAATCATATTGGATTACCCATTTTAAACCCTAAGTTTTAATTTAGGGTTTAAAATTTTAGGATATAGGGTTGAAAATCTATATGGTTTGGTTTTAGTGTCTAATAAGTATTCGGTTTAAGTTTTAAGGTTTTAGGGTTTATATCTTATGGGTTTATGGTCTAACATGTTTTTAAGTGTTTAGAATTTTATGCTTTAGGGTTTTAACCCTAATCCTTAAATTATAAACCTTAAAACTCTATAAAATATTATAGGACATTTTAAAATTTATCTTAGATTTTTTTACATTTTTAAATATTTATTTCTGGGTTTTATTCAAAACTTAAAAACAAATTGATTTGAAGAAGAATGATGAGGGTAAAATTAGATTTTCAAAATTTAATTTTGACACCGTGTATGAAAAAGACAAAAAAAATATCAGTTCGTGTATTAGTCTGGAAACGAATTTCATTTCATGTATTAATATAGTAATCCAAAAAATTCGTGTATTTTTCTGGTAGAAATTGTAAAATTCGTGTATTTTTTAGGGGCTTTTTTCTTTAGGAAAGGTGTTCCAAAACACTTTTTTGTGCACCAAAGACAAAACTATTTGTTCTGTGTTACTTTATTAATTATGATTGGGCTTCCAATTAGAAGGGGCCGGTTGCTTGAGCGGACTGGACTTAAGCTTGCCAAGACTGTAATAACATTTTGGGTTTAGATACTCAAGCTTCAAGCATGAAATTATCTGGGCCAAAATTTGAGTCTCAGTATCGAATTTTTCTTGGGGTAGGATGGGTTATTTTAAATCCATCAGGAAATTTGAAGAGGGAGTCAATTAGGCCAGGAATGTGTCTTAGCCCATTACGGAATACTCATGACTTCTTGCAGTGGAATCTGAGTTTATAGAATTGTTATGGGAGGAAGAGTTTCTCTAGTGAAAATCACATGATATGTTGATATCTGGGTAAAAGGACAAATTGATTGTTGTGGGAGTGGATAAACTCACAGGAGATATGTGATGTTGAGAGCCAAGGAAGAAGAAGAAGAAGACGACTTATGTTCTTTGTCAATGTCACGAAGATGAAGAAATTCATCAGTTAAACTTGATTTTTATAAACTGAAATCATGGGATTGTTTAAAGATGGTGGCTCTTGATCTGTGAGAACTAAATCAACTTGAAGGCATAGGTTCAAGCTATGAAATTCAGGATTGGTTTATCAACTTTCAAGGTTCAAATCTTAAAGAAAAAGGGTAATTCTCAAAGCAGGTTTTATAACTATAAAGTCTTCGAGTTATAGTTAATATTTGTGGCGAAGGGTTGTTTAAACTGTATTGAACAAAGAGGGTTGTATCTAAAGTCTTCCTAACAACTTAAGGGTTAGGCAGCGAGTGTATCGTTACTATTAACGACGGTACAAAGTTGTGTTCAAGGCTGACATGTTTAAACAGGATGTGGACATGTATTTGTTGTTCAAGATGGAAAACTTCTTTAACAGAGAATCAAGGAATGTTTCAGGATTGAGAAAGAAAAGCTGTTTTCTGGTTCTTGTGATTCATGAGTTATGAGTTTAGAAGAAACAAGTTTTACTGGATCACAAGAGCTTATCAACACAATAAGCAAATCTGGATAAGAAAAAGAGTTCACATATCAAAGCTTATGAATTCAGTACATTTTATAATGGTTCATAAGTCAAATGAATCAAAGGTTGGAAGTGTAAAATACTAGGCCCACTACTAGCAAGATTGTTAAATCGGTGAGGTTTCTCCGCCTGCGGCACCCACTCATGCCACCTGCCGATTAGTTGAAAACTTCAATGAATCATAAACTTCTCCACAATCAAGAAAATGTTACATCTATTGTACACTTTTTTCATTTGTATTTTTTACTTTTTGTGTTGTTTAAATTTTGTTCTTGTCAATAATTGATTATTTTATGTCGCTAGAGGCTACTAATTGAGGTAATTATTAGCTGGATTTCCGACAGAAGAGAGAGATGATAAAACATAAAGTACATACGTACTTCAAATTTTATTGTACGATTCACAAACCCTAAACACAACAACATAATAAGTGAATAAAACTAACACCAGAGAGTCTTAAAGAGTCAGAAACAGATACAACTTTCTTCTAGAACCGTACCACATGCATCGGTCTTAAGTTTTCATCTAACGGCGTCGTTCTGGCGACCAATGCGGTGTCGAAAGGCTGAAATGAGTAGACACAACCCTAGAGTCAAGCAGTTCCATGATTGGCGTAAAGCTCACGCATCTCGGGACTTTATACTGATTAATCGATGCACCTCTCGAGATTGCATAGTCCATGAGCTCCTCGAACGTACCGCTTTGAACCACACGTATCTCCAATGGACCGATGGACTTATCCGCCACACGGCTCTGTCTATAAACCGAGTTGAGATTTTCCTCCATCTCCAAGCAGCACTTAGCCATGACCTCGTCGCTAGGAAGAACATTGGTCTGGTCTCTACCGAGTAGCTCCCAATAGATCACGTAATGACCCGGTATGGTCTTTGTGTCTGCATAGCTCGTGTACTCAATCACACGCATTCCTTGCCCCGCAAGCAATCTTGCGGCATTCTCTACTGCCTTCTGTAGCTCAGCCTCATCGGTTTTATCCGACTCGATGCTTAGCAAAACGTTCTTCCTCCTTATGAACTTGAACTGCGGAGCTGAGTTATAGAACCCCGTGACACGGAGAATGTCACCAACTCTGTAACGGTTAAGTCCTGCGTAGGTTGTGATCACGAGCTCGTACTCTTTTCCTACTTCAACATCTGCTAGCTCCACGAGTCCGGTTCCATCCGATCCTGCTTCTGCTGCGCCATCTTCACGGTGTGGGATAAACTCGAAGTAAGCCATGTTTGGCATGATTGTGTAAGAAACCTCCGAGGGTTTACACATCGGTTTTAGGTTAATCCCGAAGTAACTCTCCGACGAAGCATACATGGTACAAGCCATCGGTAACCCGCCACTATAATACTCCAAAGTCGGAATATACTGAGCCATGGCCCCAGTAACAATCACGTCTAGGTACTTCGTGTTAGGCCATATTTTAGTGACGATCCCTTCCCAATTCTCCTTCGAACAAACCTCGATCAAGAACTCAGCAAGCTCTTTATCAGGTTTGTTCAAAATCTTCGACATGCGGTTTTTAATCGCAAAGTCGGAGATTCTAGGACTCAAGGTCCCCGTTGCGATATCACGAGCAAGCTCCTTCCAATTGTTCTGAAGGAAGCTTATGGCGCGGAGAAGACCAGAGGCAAAGACCGCACCGAGACGAAGCACATCATGACGCATCAAAAGACCACATAGCATTTGAGCATACATGCTTTGTGACGAGTCAGAGCAGAGAATAGCTTCGTTAGGACTTGTGTAGACATTGTACGGGTCGTACGGTCTTCTCTTGAAGTGATCACTTTTGTAGTAACTGGTCAGAACCGGACGTGCCGGTAACCCACCAGTGGTCTTAGACTCCGACTTCACAAACAAGAAGTATAACCCTTTGCCTTGGTCTAATCCCGGCACATAGCTGTAATTAGTTAAAACAAAACATTCATTAATTTACTAAATCGTTACATAAACAAAAAATATATAAGTAAAAAAAATGTTTTGGAGTATATAGACTTACAGATTCATGACCGGCATGAGAAGACTATATAATAGCTGACGACGGTCCAAGTCTTCTTCAATGGTCGGCATTAGTTTCCTTTCACCAGCGGATGTCCCAGAGCTACACATACACAAACAAACAAATATTATAAACTATGGTCAACTATAATCATATTTTTAAAATGTGTATAATACGATATTAGGTATAGATTAAGTTGACTTTAATTAATTACCTTGTGAGAAACTCTGTGATGGGATGCGAACACAAGATGGGAGAACGATCACCGTTAGATATACGTTGAATCTCCGGCTTCAAATCTTCGTAAGTCACCACAGGAACTTTATTCTTGAATGTTTTGCGATCGAGAGAGCCATTAAGATCAAATCTTTTGAGGTATTCTGTATCCGAGTTACGACTCAAAATCTCTTTGAGAACTCTCTCTTGAACCGAGTCAGGGTTACGAGTCATTTCTTCGATGAACTCAAGAGCCTTCACGTCTTTCTCAGAGATCGACGGTGAAGATATCCGAGATTGAACAAGTGAATCAACGGCCATGATTTTTTTTGTTGATCGAATGTTTTGTTTTGTTGTTGTTTTGCTTTGGTTTGTTTGTTTGATGAGTATAAATCGGCGAAGAGAAGGATGTATTTATAGAGAAGAAGAGTGGAAATGCCACGTCAGCATATCCACGTGGACATACGTGTGGGACCGAGAGTACTTTTGGTTAGATTAATTTGACTTGATCTTTGTTTGTCACAGGGTTGTAACTAAGACAGGGGACAAAAGGTACACTAAACAAATAAGTTAATGTCAGTTTATGAAGACATAAAGGACCCACATGTCTTTGCCACGTAAGCGTAGTTCTGTCTTATTGGTTTGTCATTGAAGACTTACGTGGCTTGTTTCTCTTGTGAAATCTTTGTTAAGTTTGGTAGTCGTCCATAAAGATGGTCAAGCTTTGCTTATAACGCTAAGAACGGAGTGTGACACTTTTAATTAATCGTGGTTTAAGTAGTAGTTGTACATTAGTACTATTAATTAATTTTGTAGCTTAAGGGATCATGTTGTTGGTTTTGGAGGCAAGTTGATAATCTATGACGTAAAGTAATTTATCTTTTGATAATTTTATGTTATTTAATTAGTGCTAATATCATTTGCTCTATATGAAAGAGAGAATTTTATAAAGATAGATATCAAATATCTTAAACATCACATATATAATTATAATGATTATGATTGGTATATTTCTAAGTTTCTTTTTTAAAATGATAGTTTTGTTCTGGTTTTATTGATCCGTTATTTACCCTATGATTTATGATCAGATTTGAAATTTCATAATTATGATTCCGAGTACTCTATAGAGTTCAATCGGTTAGGACTATCGATGAAGACATTTCTTTTAGCTCTTTAGTACCATTTTCCATATTCTTCACATGTTAAAAAGTTGTTATCGTTCTTGATTAATTAGTTGAAGTCACATTTTCCCCCTTTAAATAATTTTCATTATCAGAAGCCGACGGATAATAATATTCCGGAGTACAGCCGGATATTTAGTTAAATTCACATTCATACTGGCTTTTTTTACTTGATCTCTAATCAATCTTTACAACTATATATGTATTTATATCTTATCGTACTTAGTGTTAAATTTGTAAATTCAAGCTCCTAGGACGGATGAGAATCCGGAATTGCAATTTTTATGAAAAGATGTATTAAATTCACGTGTTTGCGTTGACATAAAAATTGAATTAAATTACAATAAACCAAAACTAGTAGTCCGTGAAAGAGAGAGGGGAACAAAGTCGGTAGTACCATTAATTAGACTAATAGTGTTTTTTCATGGCAGGCTGGCAACTAATTAAAGATTATTGGTATGTTGAATTACTGTATAGTGTGAATGGGCTTGTGAATTTTTACTAATATTAATACTATAGTTTAACTACAAGCACGAGATATTAGTCATTAGTTTACCTAACAGTAATTTATTACTATTGATTGATTTGAAAAACATGAGGCTCTAAAGTCTAAACATTTGAAGCAGTTTAGTTGGTGCAATTAGTAGATATAATTACTCATCGCAGTTAATATCCAAACACACATTTTTAAACAGTGACTTAAATAATTCAACTTGTACCATTTCATATTGAGTATCATGATCGTCGCTCGTGCTGTACCCTCCCCAACTTGCTCTATTTAATTCCTAGGCTTTGTCTCTTGTATATTTTCTGAAAATATAATATAACAACGGTATTAATATGGCACTTATTGTTTTTTACATGACTCTATTATCACCAATCTCCTTTCCATGTGGTTTAGAGACTTAATCTGCCTTTTTTAATAGAATTGTTTTTTATCTTTACTAACTTTTGTTGCTAGCTCTCTTTCATTGTTAGCTATTCTTCAACACAATACTATTTTGTTGTTAAAAGTTATTCACTTTAAAAGACAGTTATAATGCTTTGCTTTGTGGATCATACAGTAATAAGCAAAAGTATTGGAATAGATCAATAGTATACTGTACACACTTGGGACAAGAACAAGTGAGGTTAGAGATCAAGTCATTAAAGAATAGGGTACTTTGAAACACTATACTCTTCTTCTTTTGTTCCTTCTTTTTAAAAAAATATATTTTTATCATTAGGTTCGAATTCAGTCGGTGATATTGTGAGACTTCAATATAAAAAATTATTCTTCTAATACTTTTAGTAAATTATTTTCAATCTAAACAAAAAATTACAAAGGAGTAAAGTTAATTACATCATTGGAGCTCTAAATGGTATGCCACAATACATTCTTGATATGGTTAGACGAATCTTTTCATTGGATAATGAGTTGTCAAAACTGAAATAGACCGATAACAAAATTTCTAGACATAAACATTATTTTATATCTACAATAGTCTATTTGTTTACGAAAATTATAAAAAATGATATTCAGCCACTCTATATATATGTTTAAAGACCAACAAAAATCTAACAATAACACATATGATATAACACAAATTGGGTCATGGCGATGGGTCACTCGACATGTGGGGCTTGAGACAATAGTACTAATAGTACTGCTAATGGTGTGATTAGAAAAGCTAAAGCGAATAGTTTATAAATTAACCTAACCAAAATTATAAAGAAGAAGTGTCACTGTTATAGGAAGAGACTGATCGCATGGATCATGCATTATTTATGATTAGACATATCGAGAACATTTTTCTAATGGAGAACAAGTTGTTCATTAGAATAGTCACTTCAACAATCTCATTAGTATTATTTATATGAATGAATAGTAGATATATTATACTATTCAAAGGTTGATTATCTACTCACTAAATAATAATCTTGTCCCCTATAATTTAACATGCAATAAATTTATTATCTACTACTCTTTATTTTGAACGAACTTTCATACTATTTAAACTACTATATTTTGGTAAAAGTCTAAAAGACACTAATTAGATATACATAAAAACATATGTACGTTGTAGGGGGTAGCATAATAGTATATTATTCAGTAGATACGTACACGTTAATTTGTTGCTAATAGTCCATAATTAAAGTCAGCATTATACAGTACTCATTTTGACAATGGTTTACCATTTCCTCGAATAAGGTAGGCAAGAGTACTGACATTATTTCCACGATGACATCTTTAAACCCCAAATGAGTTTCTAAAATTTTAAAAATCAAAATTATTGTTTGTGTATTCAATTCAAACTGGACGCCATAGTTGAATGAGTAATAATGTCATGATCATTGGATTAATTTTGGAGATATTTTTGACAAACCAACAAATTTATAGGAAACAAATACTTACCTTTGTCTATTTCTTTTCTCTGAACCGACTTAATCTTTTGATTAATAAAAAATCAATGTTCTTTTAAGAACCAGTAAATATTGTGACTTTACTACCAAAAAATTATTATATTAAAATTACTGGCATAAAATCATTACAATCAAGATTTGAGTCACTAAACCAATAGATAAATAACTAAACAACAAAGCAATAACACAAACCAATCAAAGGAACCCAATTCGACATCTCTAATTCTAGTTGATCTGATAACCAAACATGACCTTTACGAAAAATGTAAGATTGAAACCGATGCTCCTTAATTACACTTGCTGCTATTCGTAAAATATCTTGATTCACCGTAGCGGCGACTTAATGGTCGACCCATTGATCATCTATAAAGCCCCTCTGACTTTGTGTAGCAATATCCCAACTGATGGGAATTGTGTCGGTGTTCTTAAGGCATTCACAATGAGGATCAAAAACTTCAAATCAGATATTTTCTAAATATTAATCATAAAGACAATCTGCTACCCATAGAACCCCCTGAAGTTCTGATTCAAAGCGGGAACTATTGTTAGCAAAGACATTTTTACTATGGAAGAGAGGTAAACCAATATTTTTATGCACAATCCACGCGCTGCCACTGAGACGATTATGGTGAATCCAAGAGCTAGCTACATTGCATTTGACCCACGGCTGGTACAATCTTTGTCATGCCTGGATAACAATATTCTTCACCTTAGTGTCTTCCAAAGCATTAACATTTTGCCATTCTTGATATTCCTCCTTAATCCGGTTAATAATAAAATTTGCCGTTCACAACTGATGTTAAAAAACCAGAGCATTCATTGATTTCCATAGAAGCCAAGGAAATGACAGAACGGTATCATTGCTATCATGTGTGACTAAGAAATGCATGTTGAGGAACATGGAATTGAGGGAGAAGCCATTTGGCGGTATACTCAATCCCGCCTGAGTCCAGACCTCCACAGTTAAAAGACAGTGAAACAATACATGAGTAATCGTTTCATGTTGTGAGTAAATATTATGACTTGGAAACAACTAAACTTAAAAATTCAGGATTAAAATATAAAAAGAATTAGATGGATCATGATGTTGAAGAAAGAAAGTTGGAAAAACATAAAAGATATTATTATGATTATATTTAAATTTACTTATTAGAGTTCATAATTTGCCAATTTCTTAAAAACTTTTTATATTTATAATAATTTAAAGGTAAGCTAATATATGAAAAGAATATTTTTAATTTTTAATCTACAATTTCTAATGACATCACTTCATTTATATGCTATAATTTTTATAATTAATAATATAAAATGTGATTATATAAGTTCTTACAAATACAAAACGTGGAATAATAAGCATTGGACCTTGACCTTGACCTTTGCGTATTTGTGTCTGAGTTTGCTTTCCAAATTAAATGAATGGTCACGAACAAAGTTTCGTTCTCTTAAGTTATATCTCTATCTTAAACAAGAAAATTTGTTCTAATGCTTTGTCGGAAAATATCTTTTAAAAATATTTTGAAACAGACTAATAATGTTTTTCATATAAAGGTGGATTAATATATATAGCAGTAAATTAATATAATTATTTGAAATTTTACATCCTTATTTTAGGATGTGAATAATATAAAATTATAAATTACCGAGGTTGTACATTTACTTAAACTTTGGTTGCCCATTTCAAAATGCATTCACAAGTCACAAACATATATTATAAAGCGGATGAAAGATGGGAGATTGACTAAAATGAAAATTTTATAATTTGATCTGTTCGCTTAGGTGCGCAAATGATCCATAATAGTAGTATAATGCAAGATTTTGAGTACCGAAGACTTTTTTTTTTTTGATTTAGATGAAATTTTAAGTAATTTCACCTATGTTGTTTGATTTTGTATTATTGACCAATTCAACGATTCAAAATGCAAAAAAAAAAAAAAAAACGGAACACGATTCGATGTAACAGTAAGAGATAGACTGGTAGAGAGATCCATAAGGCATGTGTTACATTGCTGACGATAGTTAAGAAGATATATTTGGATAATATAGACTTGGGACCCTTTCTGACATCAGCCCATTACGTATTAATTTCTGACATATTGTTTGGTTTTTCATTATTCAACATTAATTTTCAACACACAAACAAATATATACGGCACGCACGCGGGATGAGAAGATAAGAAATTTCACAAGATATTTTACAACTGTATAACAAGTTCAAAGTCTTACATGTTTACGTAATGCATATAAGTAGAAAACACACAAAAAGAAACGAACAATTAGGTGGAACAAAATGCTGAATAATAATGGAATTATCCTTGAATTAGGTACATGTAAAAACTAATAGTCTTGATAATAATTGGTGCATTAGGAAAAGATAATTAATATTATAGGTACATGCATGCATGTCACCATACTTGGTCCCATTCAATATCTATGTATTATGGATATATCTTTACTGCATGCATGTGATTATGTGAACATATCTCTGTTTAAAGAAGTAGACATACTTTTTACGTTGATATGTCACTATTGTTTTCACAATTTAGGAGATTCTTTCTGAAATAAATTGTTTATTTTGAAACCACAATAATCGAGCTTTCAATAAAAGTAAGGAGAACATACAATGCATTTTATAAAGATAAAAGCATTACTATATAATTTTTTCTTTTCCAGGGGAACAATTGTATATGTGTCGAGATCAGAAAGCTCTTTAACACAAAAGTATGATCTGTTTATGGGCAAACAATGTCGTTGTTTTTCTTTACAATTGTCCTGTCATTTCTGTTTTTTGGTTTTCTTAAATTTTTAGATGAATTTTGAGATGTTTTGTAAAATACAGAAACACAAGTTGCGTTTTTCCACTCATTTTTTTCGTGGACACAATAATATTACAACTTTTAGAGTTGATAGTCATTTTTTTGTCTTTTTTTCTTCCCAAACACAGTTTCAGTATTGACTATACAATAACAAAACATAATTGTAGGATAATTGGTAATTATATTGCAACTATGCATAGTCTGAAACCCATCAAGATGTTAAATAAAATACTTCCTTACATTGAGAAAAAGGAGTAAATGTTCACTATTCAGACTGTTATCACATATCAGTTATCACTCTCAGAAGCTTAAAGCTAATACATAATGAAACATTTGTTTTTTAAGAATTCTATGAAAATTTTAATCTCTATATATATAAATCAGAAGTTAGTGAGAGAACTCTAAAATCACTCTAAGGGTAACACCTCATCATTTTATAACAGGTGTTATAATAAGGAATTTTTCAATTTTCTTTATTATTTAATTTATTTCTTATATTTTCAGAAGAAGAAAAACATAAAAAAAACAGATCTATCTGCTACATATAATTTTTTTACAGAGATTTTCTCTTCCCCACTACTCCTCTGCAACTGTCCACCACCCATTTTTTAGGGATTTTTTCCTTTGCCTAACTTTAATATTTGTATAACAAAAAAAATTACTAATTAAAAAACAAAACGTTACAAAGAAATTTTCATTGATATAATATAATATTTTATGATATTGAAAATAATTGTATATAATTGGGCATAAGAGAAATTGAAATATAATTCCGTGTGTTATTGTTCGTAAGACTAAAATAAATTCAATGTAATTTATAAAACTGTAAACAAAATTTAATAGTAAAATTTTTGTTCCATCCGTGCTTTAGTACGGGTCATAATACTAGTGTATTATAAATTTTAAGAGATATTAACTGAGTTTTGTTAAAATAATTATTTATTATTGGTTTTAAAATGATTGGAATTAGATTTGTGCTAAATGATTATGTTTTTATATAAAATACTAAATTTTTGTTCATGTGTGTGAAAAGCTAAAAAAACTATTAATACGAGGGAGTATTAATTCATTTGGGTGAAATTTATTCACTTTGGAACCCATTATGAAATATATGGAAATTAAGTTCACGTCGACCAGTTCCATATAATAGCAAATTAAGTCACTGATTATCAAACTATTATGGAAGGTACCACTCTGGATGGACATGTGCCAACCACTTCGAATAATAAGAAAAATATAAGTTATGAGACGCGGACGTTTCAAACTTTTTTGATACCTTATCACAACCGGCATTTAAGAGATGGTTTCTAGCGACATTTCAGTCAAACCAACCTATACCTAAAAGAATTAGGGTTAAGAGAAATCTTATAAGTATAGACACTACAATCCATAGAGGAGAAATGAAAAATTATAAGAAAAACCATAACAGATTCATCCTGGCTGCATTCAAAAAGCAAGTGAACTAGAAATCTTTTAAGTGAACTAGAAACATTGCAAAAGTATTGTCCAACTACCGCCGATTGTACCTTTTAAAATTCTTTACAAAGGGGTTGCCACTTAGATTCGATCAAATATAATACAAACAACTGTCTATTAAAATACGTCTTCTTATATGATTTCGTAATATTGTTCTTATATAACCGATTAAATTATAATGATTACCGAACAATATTATACATGAATATGTTCTGAAATAATTTAACCTATAAGAAATCAACTCAAGACATCGGTTGATCAAAACCTTTGAATTACAAAACCTTCAAAAATAATATTTTAATTTATACGTTTTCAAACTTCAAAATGTTTGAACGAAATTATGGCTTAATTAGACTTGGTATATGAAATCAAAAGATTCTAACTTATAGTCAGTAAATGTTTCTCGTATACGAAACCACCTCCAACATGCTAGAATAAAGCAAATTAAATAAATAATCCAAGATTGAAAATTTTGCAATCTATTTGAATTTTTTTAAACGAGGGGACAAATTAATAATAATCCGTGACATATAAACTTTTATTCCAAATGCTGCACAGAATGTCAAATATATATATATATATATTTAGCTTATGGGTTTGTCAGTATAAAACTATAGACAATTGTATATGCTTTGAACTTGTGATAAGGATAATGAATCTTAAAAAAAAAAAACCTAATACCTTATTTTAAAAATAAAATTGGACCGAGTCGGGTGTGGTATGACGACAAATTACGCCGTAGCAATCCAAGTACCAAACTTATTGTTCAGTCGCTTTCGTTTTGGGAGACGTCCAGTTTCAGTGTTCAATTCTTTCTAATATTCTCTTAACTTTTTTTTTTGTAATGTCAATAATAAATTTTGTTATAGTCTTCGTTGTCTTTTACACTCTAATGTAAGAATCTTATAAAAACATTTAACTGTGAAAATTTTGACATAAGAAAAAAAAATTCAAAATATACAAATTTAGAAGAAAAACGAATTGGACAGTGAAGACAACACCATATATAATTATATTAGTATTTTTCGACTTTATCCAAGTTTTCGTATAATACACATAAGAAAAACGTAAATCAGATTTAATAACTAAAAATTAATAACTTAATTAATAAAAATTATTGATAAATTTACAGCGGTATTGAAGCTCCCTCCATCTCCTCGGCTCTTGCTCACCGAATACAGATTAGTTCGCAATCGTGTAATCTCAATCCATTTACTTGGTGATCCTTCTTTCGACGATGCATTCCAGACCTGGTTTGTTTCCCGTCTGTAACAAATACTCTTCACTGTTTCGTAGCCAAAATGATACTCTGTTTTTCTTTTATAAACTCTAGTTTTTTCATTTTATTTTTCTACGATTTTATATTAAACACCTAAACATTGGATCAAACATATGATGTAAAACCCCTTTTAATATATTTTAACAAATTAAAAAAAAAACACTGATAAATTCTATAAATTATTGGTTTAAATAGTTTTCGAAAAAAACCATATAACATATTTTTGTTTTGAATCTGAGGAGATGTACCAAATCTTTTAGTTATTAAATAAAGAAGAAAATATAGAGAGAAGTTTCATTTTGTACATAGTAGTTTAATTCATTTTTAAATTTTCTTATATTTTAGGCTGCAATCGGTTGCATATTTAGAATAATAAAAAATAAAGAAATTGGGTATTACTCTGAAAATTTACTAATCGACAAAAAAATTAACAGAAAAAAATTATACTTATTCTTCTAGAGAAATTTGAATTTGTGAACAAATTCTTCAAAACTTTATTTTCTATAATTTTGGAGAGCAGTGAGTGTAATAAAAAATACCTCTATCATTTTTTTTTCACTCAATTTTATTCCAATATTTAATTCTATTAATTTTTTTTATTGTGCAACCATTATTTTTTCACTTTTGTTTTGAGTACTTTTCTGTTTTCACAGAAAGTAAACAAGGATTAAAAAAAACTGAAACTGAGGGGAACGTCACATGACTGAGGTCGGACCAGCACATAGCTTTAGTTCTTTAGACACAATTAATATGTTTTCTTCTTCTTACACCTTTTGTCTCTTCTTTTTCCTCACTACTCTCTAGGTTTTGTCTCTTCTATTTACTTAATTACACAACTGAAATCCATAACTTTCTTGATTAATACTTTAATCATACACACATAAATTGTCCAAAAAAAATTGATCTCTTTGTCTTCGCCAAAATCTTTCTTTGATCTCTTTGTCCCAACCAAAATCTCTGTAGCCCCTTAGTTTTTCAATGTTGCTACATGTATTCTATAGGCTTCTTTTCAATACTTAGTAGGCTTTTTTTTGTCAAAGGTAGACTTGACAATTTTAAATGTAGTACCAAAATTAGCTAATTCTTAATTTTTAATTGGGGTGACTAGTAGTCTAGTGATTAAGACCCTGAATTGAAGTTTTTATTGGATTTTATAAACCTACCAACTCCATTAGTATGACATTTTCTGTTTTGGGCCATATTATTCACAGTTTTTTTATTGGAAACTTTACAAAAGACCTCAAACTAACTAAAGTGCTTATTGGTTTATATATTAGACACTAATTTGTTTAATTTGCGATGTGAGACTTCCAACAGTTCTTTCTAGAGATTTAATATGCTCCTAATCACGCTATGATTTTGGTATTTGAGGGTTGTAGTCTAGAAAACACATTATGTTCTAGTTTGTATCTAACATATGTAGTTTCTTTGAAGATGCATTAGTTTCTTTGAGTAAGTCTTTAGATCGTGAATTCGAGTTCTTTGTATGTTACTAATCACGCGACTATGGTTTGATAGTCAAGGTTTATAATCTATAAAACACTTTCTTTTCAAGCTCCTATCTCACTAGTAACAAAATCATATATGTATGTGTAGTCAAAACTATTAGCAGACTCAGCAAATAAATACTCTTAACTTAATGTAGTTTCTAATTGTGTGCAAGAGGTGTTTAATGGGCCTTATATGGGCCTACGTTACCTTCAAATGCCACATCTATTTACTAAAAAATAACCAACTGTAAAAAAATGGCCTCGTCACCACTTCTCGCCACGTCACTAACCACTTCTTCCTCCGCCGTAACCGTCACCGCCGCGAAATCCCGACTTCCACCACCGGAAAAACTCGCAATACTAATCCACAAATCGAAATCACTAAACCAAATCCTCCAAATCCACGCCGCTATTCTCCGTCAAAATCTGTTCCTCAATCACCACCCAATTCTAAACCTCAAGCTCCAACGTGCATACGCTTCTCACGGCAAGATTCATCACTCGTTGGCCTTATTTCGCCTAACGAACGATCCAGATTTGTTCCTCTTCACCTCCATAATCAACACTGTATCCATCAACAACTTAAAGGAGCAAGCTTTACTCTTTTATATTCAGCTTCTTGATTCTGGATTTGTTCCTAACGAGTTTACTTTCTCGTCGATTTTGAAGTCTTGCAAGATTGATTTAGTTAAAATGATTCATACCCATGTTTTGAAATTCGGGTTGGGGTTAGATTTGTATGTAGGGACTGGTTTGGTTGATGTTTATGGGGAAGCAGGGGATTTGGTTTCTGCGGAGAAGGTGTTCGATAGAATGCCTGAGAGAAGTCTTGTTTCGTTTACGGCGATGATGAGATGTTATGTGGGGTACGGGGATGTTGAGGATGCGAAGGGTTTGTTTGATGGGATGTGTGAGAGAGATGTTGTTTGTTGGAATGTGATGATTGATGGGTATGTTCGACACGGGTTTTGTAACGAGGCTTTGATGCTTTTTCGGGAGTTGTTGGAGGAAGGAGAAGTGAGAGCAGATGAGATTACTGTTGTGGCTTGTCTTTCGGCTTGTTCGCAGATTGGTGCGGTTGAAACTGGGCGTTGGATTCATGGTTTTGTGAAGAGTAGTGGGATTAGGGTAAATGTTAAAGTGTGTACGGCTTTGATTGATATGTATAGCAAATGTGGGAGTTTGGAAGAGGCGGTTTTGGTGTTTAGGGGTACTCCGAGGAAGGATATCGTGGCGTGGAATGCGATGATTGCTGGTTATGCAATGCACGGTTGTAGTCAGGAGGCGTTGAGATTGTTTGATGAGATGCAGGGAATCAAAGGGTTGCAGCCAACGGATATAACTTTCATCGGATTACTTCAGGCTTGTGATCATGGTGGATTGGTAAACGAAGGGATAAGAATCTTTGAATTGATGGAAGTGGAGTACGGGATTAAACCGAAGATTGAGCATTACGGATGCTTGGTCAGTCTACTCGGTCGTGCTGGCCAGATAAAACGGGCTTACGAAGTCATTAAAAACATGAAGATCAAGGCTGATTCTGTTTTATGGAGTTCTCTTCTCGGAAGCTGTAAACTCCATGGAGATTCCGAGTTAGGCAAGGAAATTGCAGAGTATCTCATCGAACAAAACATCGCAAACTCAGGAATTTATGTTCTTCTTTCCAACATATATGCATCAGCTGGAGATTACGAAGGCGTTGCAAAACTGAGGAGCATGATGAAGGAGAAAGGAATAGCCAAAGAGCCTGGAATAAGTACTGTGGAAATCGATAATGAGGTTCACAAATTTCGAGCTGGAGACAGAGAACACCCGAAAACCAAAGAAATCTACACAATGCTAAGAAAAATCACCGAGCAGATCAAGTCTCACCACGGCTACATTCCAAACACAAACGCAGTCTTACAAGACCTCGAAGAATCAGAGAAACAACAATCTCTACAAGTCCACAGCGAGAGGCTCGCAATCACATACGGTCTAATCTCTACCAAACCAGGAACTCCCTTAAAAATATTCAAGAACCTACGAGTCTGTTCAGATTGCCACACCGTAACAAAACTAATATCGAAACTCACACAACGAAGAATCATCATGAGAGATCGCAACAGGTTCCATCATTTCGTAAATGGTTCTTGTTCTTGCAACGATTTCTGGTAAAACAAAAACCAAGACGCAACGTATTGTATACTTTACTTGTATTAGGTGAGTACCGGGCTATGTGCGGATTTTATTTCGTTATAGTTATCTTCATAGTTTTAAAGAATCTCTCAGTCTCTCTGCATAAACAGTATCACATCTTAAGATACATATAACGTAAACCAAAACTCGCTCTTACTATTGTTTACTGAGTTTATCCAGCTCTTACCTTTTGACGTTTTGACTCTGGAGCCGACGGTGGTTCAGGTCTCCGACTTGAACCCCCTCTCTCCGCACCATATCAAACGATTTGTCAAGTTCTATCACTTTAACTCCTCTAACCAATCTGTATTTAAGCAAGCCAATAACATACTGCTATAGGCATGCCTGCTTCTAAGTAAAGAGATGGACAGGTACCTCTCTCGAAGAGTTTGTCTGCTGCTGTTGCCTGCAGCCTCATCTGAGCTTGAGGGTAAGTTTTGAGATATAAAAGGCATGATCTGCTGAAGAACACTTGATATGAAATTCTCTTTGTCAGTTCCACTCGGCGGCTCTACTTGTGCATTTGCAACTGTTTCGTTTGTTTCTGTGGATGCTGGGGCAGACGGATTTGCTGCAGCCTGAGACTCCGTGCTCCCAGCTTGGGCATGTTCTCGACGAGTTAAGGGCCTCCAAAACTGATGGAGTCTGTTCCTTAACTCGGACAAACCTCCACCACCTGTAGCAGAACTGCTATCACCTATATAGCCAGTCTTTAGGTATCCCAAAAATCCAACTGCTCTAAAAAGATTAAAGCCAAAACAGCAGAGGAAAACTCTGGTAAACCAAGTAAAATGAACAAAAGAATAAGTGAACACTCTGGTAAAGAAGAGAGGCAGTACTGGCAATGTATTACGCCCTGTACGTGATAAACACCGCAGGCCCAGCATTAACAACAGCATCATCCTGAAATTTAACATAATGAGCATCTTTATCCATGTATGGGTAAAATCATAATCAAATTTAACATAATTGAATTTCCTTTTTTTTTTTTTTGTCAATAATCAAATTTGCTTTTTTTTTTNAAAATTTTTTTTTTTTTTTTTTTTTTTTTTTGATAATAATCAAATTAACTTATGTTAAGAGAGTTTCCTAAGAAAAAAAGGAAAGACTTTCTACAGAATTAAGTATATATATTCCTCTACCCCGTCTTATTTTTTTTCGTACAAATCAAAGGCACAATCCTCTCTAAATCTCTAGTAGCCTTCCTCCTCCCAAATCTCGTCTCTTTTACCTCTCCTCTCCTGAACTTCTTTCAATATGTCTACCAAAGAAGTTGAAGTTGCTCCTTCGGCTCAGGAAGTTTCTGCTGCCTTTGTTGATCAATACTATAAAATTCTCGAGCTAAGGCCCGATGCAGCTCATAACTTCTACGTCAATGCCAGTGCTATTAGCAGACCATCACCTGATGGTTCTATGCTCTCCTTTACTTCTGTTGAAGCTATTAACCAGCAAATCCTTTCCTGGAACTATGAGAGTACAACTTTCGAGTTGCTGAGTGTTGATTCTCAGAATTCTTTGGAAGATGGGATATTTATCATGGTCATTGGTTTCTTGACTGGAAAAGACAACCTCCAGAGGAAATTTTCTCAGATGTTTTATCTGGCTCGTCAAGAAAACACAACTTATGTTCTCCTCAATGACATGTTCCATTTTGTTGATGATGAGGCTTCTGCTCCACCAACTCCCCCAGTTGTTGAATCTGTGCCAGCACCTGTCGATCTGAACAAGACCCACAATGTTACTGCTGTGGAGAAGCCTGTCAATGCTGCTCACGTTAAGAACATTGTTGCTGGAGCTACTCCTTCTTTGGAGAATGGAAAGATCAAGCCCTCTGATGAAAAAGCTGTTGCTGCTCAGAAACCAAAAGACCCAGTTGCTGAAACAGTGGCTCCCAAGAGAACTTTTGCTTCCATAGTTCAAGCAATGGCAAACAACGCTGCTCCCATTCAAGTCAAAACGCCAATTCAGAAACCAAAAGAACCAGTTGCTGAAACAGTGGCTCCCAAGAGAAGTTTTGCTTCGATAGTTCAAGCAATGGCAAACAAAGCTACTCCCATTCAAGTCAAAACCCTTATTCAGAAACCTAAACAGATGGGACCTCAAGCACCTGCTGATGTTAGTAACTCTCAAAAGAAATATGTTCAGAAGATCATTGAAGAACCAGGGACTTCGATATTTGTGTCCAATCTGCCAATGAATGCAATGGCGCCTCAACTCTATCAAATGTTCAAGGGTTTTGGTCCTTTAAAAGACGATGGAATTCAAGTCCGAAGCTCCACGGCTAAGGGAACTTGCTATGGGTTTGTTGCCTTTGAATTTGCTGCGTCTGTCCAGAGCTTGCTTGAGTATGCCAGGAACAATCCCTTCATGCTTGCAGGATGTAAGCTCAGTCTAAAGGAAAAGAATCTTGACTATGGTGTTAGCAAGTATGGCTTTGCAGATGGTGGGGATGAGTTCAGGCATAACAGAAATCGTAAGAGCGGTGGTAGAAACGGAAATGGAGACAATAACCAGAAAAGTAATGAAATTAGGAGGACCCCTGAGGTTAAAGCTTGAACAGCAACACAAGAACAGATATATAATTTGCAGCTTTCCTATAGATATCAAGAGATATAAGGAAAGCAAAATTTAGTAGAATATATGGTTGAAGCCAATCTCAAAAATCAATCCAAGTTCATATTTGTTATTTTGTCCCGTGTTCATAAATCATAATCAAATTTCAAAGTATTTACCTTCATATCATAGTCACATCCATAAGTGTAGTGTATGATGAAACATGTCACCAACCTCTGTATCCCATGGAGGCTGATTCATTACCACAAACACAACCAAAAAAAAAATAATTAAAAAACTCTTTCGTTAAAGCATCACAAGGTTAAGGCCAGTGCTATTTATCAGTATAGGATTACCTGAATCATGAAGTCTTTGTGTAGAATATTGCTAACACCATGCAATGCAGAGGAGACAGCATAAACGTACCTATACTTCCACAAAAGATAAACAAAAGGCTATCCTCAAGCTCTACTCAACCAGCAGTCTAAGCAACACATTCAATATAAAAAACTAATCTTCTCAAAAGATCTTTACATATCAAGAACCCATCCAAAAGCCTTGTCAGCTTCAGGATCCTTCTTCATAGCCAACGATACATTCATCCATGTCGGAGCAATCTTCTTCAAAGCATCCTACAATAACCACAACATCTAAATCTTTAGCGAGACGCCTTTATATGCAACAACGAACAAGCTTAGAACAAAAACAAACCTTTCCCACAATGACAGGAGAGTTCCCTATCGGATCGATGTTAGTAACCGGTCCTCTCTCTTCCGGATAATACTTCCTCAACACCTTCTCATACTTCCGGAGATATATAAAAACTCCAATTTACTTGAAATATGGCATGTATTGTAGACTTTGTAATATATAAAAAATGTTTCAAATATCTTTAAAATATCTTTTTTTAACTATAGTAACTTTGGTTAGTATATATAAATATAAAGTACAATACAACTTAAATTATGAAATGAGAAAATCGATGTCTCTTCCGTTTTCTCAATTTTTAGGTGTGTTATGGTTGTATAATTTGCATAAGTTGTTTGAAAACAAATTGTTTTGAATTTGGATGTATAGAAATATACATAACTAATTTAAACATTGAGCTAGTCATTATGTATTTCTGTGGATTAGAAAAATTTAAGTTTTTCTATCTAGAACTCATAAATTTATTGGCTAATTAATTTTTTTGCCACAAATATATTGTAAAACTGACTGATTAAAGGAGTTTTGTTGTATAGACATAATATAATTTGTGCATTAAAAGTTCCATAATATTTGTAGAGAATTATAAACAATCCGAGTAACATAAGAAACATATCAAATTTAGAATTTAGCATGTATTGTAAGACTTGTAATATACAAAAAAAAATCTTTTAGGTGTTTTTAAAAATTAATTTTAACTATTTAATTTTTTTTTTAATCATCTGATTCTTATTGAAAATAGTAGAGTAATATGGAATGTCTAACAAGATACTAAAAACAAACCACAAAAGCCTAATACAATAACCCTAACAGTAAGGGTGATGTATTAAAATGCCACTTCACGCCGTAATTGCTCTGAAAGCCGAGCCGGTCCACCTAGAACCAAATAAGATTGCAATCTCCGATCTCTTAACACACTCTTCGCAATATCTCTAACAATCAAATTTGCACTTACTTGCACATGTTCAAACGTACAATGATTAAATTGTTGGGCAAGGAAATCAATGTAGTTTGTATAACTACATATCTTGGCCATTCCAGCGGCTTCAAAATCGCAGTCATAGCCGCCATACAATCCGAGACCAAGATAAGCTCAGTGACATACGTATCTAATAAACTCTGTAGTACCGGCCCATATGATGCACCTTGACTCTGCACTTATACGCGTACTCTTTAGGTGATCATATCCCCTATTAAACATGAATTTCTGAATCCACGATAGAATCACAATGAAAGTGCGAAAACATAACTTTTTCATCTCTGTATCGTTTTGAGATTTGTGAAAGAGCACTCTCCATAGGGGATGATGACGAAATCAAAATTTGACATATTGTGAAGCAATTTCATGTTTCTTAATTGTTTACAGAATTGAGAGATTCCCTATCAAAAGATCGTTCTGTACATAAATCACTTTCTAATTTCCAATGACATGTTCTGTAGCTTTTCTATTTGTGTGGAGAGGAGTGCCTAGTCACTTATGATGTCAACAACTTTAATAAAAAGAATTGCTAAAAACTTTGTCAAATAGAATTTTTACAACTAAAAAATATATATATTTTGATTAATTTATTTAATTAATTAAATTATTATTAATAATAAAATGAGAACATATAGCAACTTATCTTTGTTACCAAGAATTTTCTTTAGATATGTAAATGTATACCATTGAATTTTCCAATTTTCTTGAAGATCACGAGTTGAGTATGAACAAGATGAAATCAAAATTGAAATTTGCTTTCTCTAGAGACTTACAAAATACAAGTCAAAATTAAAATCAAACTTGGTCTTTTTGTGTACCTAATCTATTTATATCACCCAATAGTTTCTAATTAAATCACTTACGTCCAAAAATGGAAACCCAAACGCTAATTTTCACGGTTCTCTTGGTTCTTCTCACTCTCATATTCCTAATCGGGAAACTGAAACGGAAACCCAACCTCCCACCGTCTCCGTCATGGTCCTTACCGTTCCTCGGTCACCTCCGTCTCCTAAAACCACCGATCCACCGTACTTTCCTCTCGATCTCCAAATCGTTAAACGACGCTCCGATCTTCTCACTCCAACTCGGAACCAGACTCGTTTTCGTCAACTCGTCGCACTCGATCGCCGTCGAGGAGTGTTTCACTAAAAACGACGTCGTCCTCGCGAATCGGCCGAAGTTCATCTTGGCCAAACACGTGGCGTATGATTACACGACGGTTATCGCGGCTCCTTATGGAGATCACTGGAGGAATCTCCGACGTATTGGCGCCGTCGAGATCTTCTCGAATCATCGGCTTAATGGTTTTTTGTCGATTCGTCAAGATGAGATTCGGCGACTCATCAAACGTCTCTCCGGGAACTTTTCTCAGGTGAGCTCAATGATTAGAGTGTTGAATTCGGTTAGTTTGGTTCGGTTCGATTCATCTCGGTTGATTCAATTCAATTTGGTTCAGTTCAGTTTTTCGGTAGATCAATTCGGAAAAAATTGTGTTGGTTTCGGTTTAACTTAGTTTGGTTTTTTCATTTTGTTACCGAATTGAACAGAAATTTCTGATTTTCTGTGTTTAATCCGGACAAGTTTCGCTTAATTTTATGTGAATTTGGTTACTTCGGTTCTTAGGACCAGAATTATTTCGATTAATTCAATTCGATTTGGTTTGATTCGGTTTTTCGATAGGCCAGTTTGGAAAAAAAAAAGTGCCGGTTCGGTTTTTTATTTCGTTACTGATCTGAACAGAAATTTCCGGCTTTCTATGTTGAATTAGAATAATTTCTGAATTTGGTTAGTTCGATTCTTTGATTTGGAATTTGGTTAGTTCGATATTTTTGGGTGAAATATGTTAAATATATTTGTGTCGTCGTGTGAAATTTGATGTAATTTGTTATTGCGATTAGGAAAAAAACCCGAAAAACCGAATGGTTTAGGTATTTAAGCCAAATTGAACCCAACTGAAAACCGAATCGGTTAGGAGTTTCAAATCGAATGGGAACCGAAAATAAAAAACTTCGGTTAGCATCAGTTAGAGTGATTATCAAACTCTAATTAGTGTGTTTTGTGGAATTAAATTTGTAGGAATTTGTGAAGGTTAATATGAAATCAATGTTATCTGATTTAACATTCAACAACATTATAAGAATGGTGGCTGGAAAACGTTACTATGGAGAGGGTGTAGAGGATGATCCCGAGGCGAAACGAGTTAGGCAGCTTATTGTAGATGTTGTAGCTACTGCTGGTGCTGGAAATGCGGTTGATTATTTACCGATCCTACGTTTGGTTTCGGATTACGAGACAAGGGTCAAGAAGTTGGCGGGTAGGCTAGACGAGTTCTTGCAGGGATTGGTTGATGAGAAGAGAGAAGCTAAGGAGAAGGGGAATACTATGGTTGATCACTTGCTTTCGTTGCAAGAATCACAGCCGGATTACTTCACAGATAAGATCATTAAAGGGAACATGCTTGTAAGTACCCGAAAACTCGGTACCTAAATGATATGGAATATGTAAGTTTAGTCTTATAAATGTATGTGTGCAATTTGTAGGCTCTGATACTAGCGGGGACTGATACATCAGCTGTGACAATGGAATGGGCATTGTCGAATCTTTTGAACCATCCGGAAGTACTGAAAAAAGCGAGAGAGGAAATCGATAGAAAAGTCGGTTTAGACAGGCTTATGGATGAATCCGACATCTCAAACTTGCCGTATCTTCAGAACATTGTGTCTGAAACGTTACGTCTATACCCCGCGGTTCCAATGCTGCTTCCTCATGTAGCGTCTGAAGATTGTAAAATCGCGGGATACGATATGCCTCGTGGGACGATACTATTGACCAATGCGTGGGCTATACATAGGGATCCTAAACTATGGGATGATCCGGCAAGTTTCAAACCAGAGAGGTTTGAGCAAGAAGGGGAAGCTCATAAGCTAATGCCGTTCGGGTTAGGAAGAAGGGCGTGTCCTGGTTCCGGACTAGCTCAACGGCTAATAAACCTGACTCTTGGTTCATTGATTCAGTGTCTTGAATGGGAGAGGATTGGAGAAGAAGAAGTGGATATGACTGAAGGTAAAGGCGGCACAATGCCTAAAGCCAAACCTTTGGAAGCCATGTGCAGAGCACGTACCTCTGTTGCTAAACTCTTCCACGAGTCTGCTTGACTTTAGAGACTCTTAGTACTAATTTGTTTGGTCTTATTTGGTATTAGGTACCGAGTTATGTCTGTATGTTATAGTTTTATTGTTTTTTTTTTGGAAATGATGTCTGTATGTTATAGTTTTTATAATAATAACGCGAGTGGATATAGTATTTTTGAAAATGATTTCTACATGTTCTCTACTCAAATCCCTATAATTGGTGTTAAAACACTAATACTCAATGTTAACTGGTCAGCCACGTTTCTAATTAAAAAGTTCTCAGTACAAATAATAAATATTCGAATCGATTTTCAAAAATCTTGATAATGTTATAATAATAATATGGTTTTATCAGAATAATAAATATAAATAAAGATGAAGAAAATTATAACCGATTGGTAATGAGACACTGATAAATAAAAGAGAGAGGGAGAGAGAGAGAGTTTAAGTTGTGTTATTANGAGAGGAATGTTTCTTGTTATTAAGTTGTAAGTTTACAATCGATCAAATGATCGTATATATAGAGAAAAACACAGATGTTACTGTGCTTGCATAGTGACAGTGGGGTCCACATTTATTATAAATAAATATAACGTCGGACGATTTGGATGACTTTGTGCAGTTGCAATTGTTGACTTATAACACTCCCCCTTGGAGACCAGTGTCACTATGACTTGTTTGCGTTAAT
>OVAP01000383.1:0-37958 GCA_900406295.1 Aurinia saxatilis | reverse complement strand
TATTTTTCTGGCAAAAGTGGTAAAGTTCGTGTATTTTTCAGGTTTTTTTCCTTCATTAAGGCACCAAATTTTTTTGTGACCAAGCAATTCACACCTTCCACAATGTCTAGGAATCCAGTCATACTCTACATCAACCAACGAGATAGTGCCCTCTTCGTCTTTGCCTGCTACACGTTGTGGAAAAAGGTTTGTCAAGTTCCACCTCTACCAATATCTTGGCTATGTGTTCAATCTTACAGATTTTTTTTCTTTTCGATTTCAACCATTGGATTTTTCTTATATGTTTATATTTTACAATGTGTTTGGTTTTGTATATGGAAAAAAAAAATTATATATAATATCAGAAAAAGTTGAAGGAGTTAAATGAGCAGCAAACTGGTTTCAATACATAAATTCTAACTCTTAGTGAGCTAACTTCAACAGCAAGTTGGTTGATTTTATTTAATATTTGACTGTCTAGTATAATAGGAAACTGAAAAAATTAAATTAGCTTTTTTTATTTTTGAATTCAATGAAATATTTTTAGTTCAATGAAAATTGGCTTATTTTTTAATCTTATGAATGTTTAGATAATATTCTAACGTAATTTTTTTTAAGATCGTAAAGATCATTTATAAAAAAAATATAGAGAAATGTGAATATGTGATGGAGTTTGTTTAACATAAGATTGAAGTGATATAAAGTGGTTAAGGAGGTTTTTCAAAATGATGTCTCTAAATTGTACTCTCTAATACCAACTTAGACTTAGTCAGTTTATAGAGATTTATAAAACCGTCTGTGAATTGGGTTAAATTAAAAGTAGTTGTTAAAAAAAAAAGAGCTTTATAAAAATAAAAATAAAAAGAATCTTATCTGTAAGACTGTAACTACTTTGATATGAATCTGGCTTTGTTTTTGGTCCAGGTTCGTTTTGATCGAAAACAAATTATTCACCAACTCCTCGTCAGCCTTTTGTCATTCCTATTGCAATATTTAATTTGCAATTATGCAATTAAATATAGTTTGTTTAGGATATAGATAAGATCATAACATCATCATTCAACGTAATATTATTATAAAATGCATTTTAATTTTCAACCTGTCACATTATTGCACCGATTTCAGTTTATATAATATAATTAAAACACAATTTAGATATTATGTCATTGGTAATAAAATAATTTATCATTATTGTTGAAACTATGCCAAAACATGTCGATTCAATCATGTTATACATCTCATGGAATATGTTATATAGTCTCGTTTTAAAAATCACTCGAATTAACTACACTATTATTATTATCTAATTTGGATTTTCAATATATGAAATTAATAGACACAATTAAAATGCAAATCTGTGATTTATCAAAAACGAGAAATTAGGACAAAAGCCTCTTAAGATGGTGGGACCTTAGAGGTCAACTTTACACTTAACCTCTTGCGAACAAGAAGACCAAAAGAAAAGAATACAACAAAGAACAAAGAACAAACAATTGAAAAGCAAAAAGCCACTTTCTTTAGCTCCACTGTACAACACTCACACCAAATCTTCATCTTCTTCTTCTTCGTCATAATCTTTAATTATCTTCATCTTCTTTATTGTAAACTTTCACACTGCCTCGGAGAGTTTTGGACCGCAAGCCTCGACTGCATCAGCCACAGTAAGAAAGATGTTGTCTTCTCCTAACTCGTCAGCAAAGTGTGACAAGTGTAGCTTGCCCATCACCAAAGGTCCAGGATTGGCTAGAACCAACTGTTTTTATATCACAAAACACACACAGAGTCAAACTCCATAACTCTATGGCTTAAAGGTACATAAATCTTCTTTTAACTATTTCACTTTGATTAATCTTTGTGTATATGTATATGTTTTACCTGAATCTCTCTTTTCTTGAGAGATTTGTATAAATCTTCTAAGGCGTGAATACCACTTGTGTCGATATCCGTAACAGCTGAAATATGTATATATTTGCTTATTAGAAACGATTATAGAGATGGTTAAGAAATGGATTAGTGATATGAAGTTACTTACGTGACATTTCGATGATTAGAAAATGGATTCTTGATAGGCCTGCTTCTTTTACCTTCTCTTCTTCTTCGTGTAACCATCTTAGGATCCTGTTATAGATTTAAGGGTTTTACGAATTAGGTTTCTTGTAAACCAAGTTATGGTTCTTGGTTTAAGTTTAGACTGTTCGTTTTGTTTACCTTTCTCTGACGTAATTTGAGTTGGAGAAGTAAATCGCGGAGTCAACACGGATTGTAAGAACCCCTGGAACCATAGTTGCTTCAGGATACTGTTGAATATTCCGGTAAACCGAAGTTCTTGGAATATTTCCAAGAACTGCGGTTCTAGGTCTTGTTACTTGCAGGAGAATCTTCGCAAATGAGATAGAGACCTGTCCATAAAAACAAGCACAAAAACCATCAGCAAATCAATATTGTAAGGGAATTAGATATGGCTCTTAGAGTTCTTAAGACTTACAGCAATGAGAAGTCCGATTTCGACTGAAATAAAGACGACACCAAAGAAAGCTCCCATACAGGCGACGAAATCAAGCTTGTCGATCTTAAAGATCAAAATCGCAGCTTGGATATCGATCAATGGAACCACCGCGTTGATAATGATAGCTGCGAGGATAGCGTTTGGAGTGTACTTAAAGAGAGGAGTGAGGAAGAGCAATGTCAAGAGAACAACAATCGACATTACGATGTTTGAAACCGCGGTATGACATCCAGACATGAAGTTAACTGCTGATCTTGAGAATGACCCGGTTGCTACATAGCAAGAGGTCATTGAACCAACTATGTTCATGGCTCCTAATGCTACCATCTCTTTGTTACCGTCAATTTGGTAGTCTTTCATTGCAGCAAATGTTCTTCCAATCGCGACAGCTTCCTGTGAAAAACATTCAAGAGTATGGCTAAGGAAGTTGCACTTATTACCACTTGGTTTTGAGTGATTGATTTGGAACTAACCGTTAAGGCGACCATGCCAGCGACTACCCCGACGCGAATACCCTTAACAAGGTAATCGCCGGAGAAGTAGATTTTGTGAAAAGAGACAGGGTTGATTCCATCGTCAATGTGTTTCACCTTAACAATTCACCAAAAACATGAAACTTATTAACACAAATGTAGAATTACTTGAGCCACAAGTAACTACTTAAATTAGGTTTAGTTCTTACGATTTGGACTCCTTGTTTGTCCGCTCGGGTTATGAAGACAAAGAAGGTGGAAATGATAACTGATAACAATGGCGCGATCGCTGGAACCCAGAACAGTTTCTTATTCTTCTTCCCCTGTTGCATCATCGGATCAAGAAGAGGTTAGAATCAGACCAAAACATAAAGAACAATAAACTATTCGATGTATCTTTATGTCTTACAATGAACTTGGAGATGAGAAGGAAGGTCAAGAAAGATGCACCGATGAGTATAGTCTGCCAATTCCACTACATAAACCAAATCGAAACAGATTAGTGAAAAGATTTAAGACAAATCGAGGAATCAAGAAACAGAACTAGTGTTTGGATTCTTACGCCGTGCTTAGCTGAGCTAAAGACAGAATCAAGAACAGCGATGATATCGGTTTTCTTGGTGAATTTCTTGATTCCGAGGAAGCCTTTAAGCTGCTGAAGCGCGATAGTTATGGCTGCGCCTCCCATAAAACCAACAACAGCCGCGTGGGAAAGGAAATCAATCAAGAACCCTAATCTGAAGAATCCTAGGGCTGCTTCGGTGACACCAGCGAAAAACGTGGCAGTGAAGGCAAGTCGGAGATACTCTTGAGGATGTGTATTTGGATCAATCTCGGCTTGAAGCAGAGTACCTAACAGCAGAGAAACCACAGCGACTGGTCCAATAGCGATATCCCTTGAACTTCCCATACAAGCATACACCAATGGAGGAACAAAACTCGAATCTATAAAAACCGAAAATTCAACCATATTCAATCTTATGATCTTTATCCTGATTCTCAAATTAGGCAAAGTATTGATCAAACTTACATAGACCGTATTTCGGGTCAAGATTCGCAAGCTTAGCATATCCAATATCCTACAAACACCACAAAATGTCACATAAGAAACAGAGCAAGTATAGATAACTTGTGACACAAGTAAAAGCGTAATTCAGATTAGGTTTTCACCTGAGGAATGCAGAGACTGGCAATGGTTAAACCGGCAATCAAATCGCCTCGAAACTTCTTGAAATTATAGTTCCGACCCCACTCGAAAACCGGGAATACCGATTGAATACCGAGCATCAGCTGTTTTGACCTAGGCTGATCCTTAAAGTTCCTTAAAGGATCATCGTGGAAGAAAGTTTCCTTGAAGGTATACATGAAGTCATTGAACATGTTTCCCTTCGGTGGGATCCCAACTTTGTGCCGTGGAGGCGATGATTTCATCGGAGGATCTCCACCGTCCGTCGCCGGACTTCCATCCACAGGGTAAGCTCTCGATGACATAGCTTAATGTTTCTGCAAAACAGACAAAACAGAACTAGTTTTAGTTAGGTTAGGTTAATGTTGTTTTTCGAGTTTTAAGGTTAGAGAGGAAACAGAACCGAACCAGGAGATTAGGATTAGTTGGCAAATTTGTTGGTTTAAGATGTGACTTAAGTGTGAGATTGGAGCAACATTGATGAAGGGTTATTTATAATGATAATGTTAAGGATACTTGTTTTATTTAATTATATGGTTAGACAATGTCATGAATCTGGATTGTTAAGAGACCAAGTACATTAAATGAAAGAGGAAAAGTCTGAATTGGAAAATGCAAATTTATATATTTTGTTTTTTAATATTAATGGATCGACATTAAATTTTAAAGAAATGAAGTCAATGGGATTTTGTGGCAAAATTTGTGTGCAAAAACTGCAAACAATCTTTAATTTTAATGCAACCGTTTACTTTTTCTTTTGGCTTATGGAGAGATCGTTGACTTAGAAATGGCCACAATCACAGCCAAGTGGCAGATTACAGTGATTTAAGATTTTAATACAATAAATGGCTGAATAGATGACAATCAATCTACGTTAATATTCTTCTTCTAATAATAATATGTCAGACTAAATTTCAGTTTTTGCAGACAATTAATCAGTATACATTCCTAATCTATATATATTAAAAAAAACCTCATCCCGATTCGAATCCAAAAAATAATCTATCTTGTTTGAGCTTGAAACCCAGAATTCCTACGTGTGATAATACATATCCTAAGTAGACATTTGCGCTACATTATTTTCTTAAAACACTAGTTGCTCTTGTGATATTGAATAATTTAAAGTAGCTAGCGTTTTCATCGTAAATGCAAAATTCTAGAATATTAAACCAATCTCTCACAAATTGCTAGTTTTCACACACCTCTTGTCTCTAATTCTTCTCATGTATTTTCTAAGTGCAGGCAACTAAACATTTTTTTTTTTCTAAAATCGGAATCTCTTTCTTATGTTCTAAACAAAATTTGAACTAAATGTATTTTAGAATCAACAACTTAATAAGGTTTCCTCCTTTTCAATACCTTTTTTTCATATTCGTTTAACCAAAAAAATCTTGCACCAGTTGGAGCCTAAATGAACATAACATGTTTTGACTTTGTAATCCTCCACTACAAGTAGGCATGATTGATAATAAGTGTAATTGATATATTATCGAAGAGACGCCTTAATCGTAAACTCCTAGAACACACTATTCATTTTAAATTACTTTCCTTAGTACTTCTATGCATTGTTGCCTAGGGGCATAACAGACACACACACACAAAAACATAGAAAAAAGGAATCAAAACTATGATTAAACACCACCCAAAAAAAAAAAACACTATGATTTAAACATCGTACGCACACGTTTATATGACACAAGAACTTTGTAGAATAATAAAATAAAATAATATATATCAAAAAGTAATTAACTAGATGTGTAACACCATTGATAGTTGGACGGTGAAACTACCACTAACCTGGAAAAAAAGGTAGATGAAGAATTTCGATCTCGTGTTTTGTTTTAGCCTTTTGTCTCCAAAAAGATCTTTTCACGTGATTTCTTTATATAAAAAAGCGATTCTCTTTTATATAAAAAGTGAAAAATCAAAGATTTTAATAAGAATTATAGGTAGAAAAAGTACATGAGAACACACAGTTACAACCTCCCCTTTTTAGAGATTTGGAAAATGCCAGATTGGTTTCCTTTAAAGTTTTTAAACAGTAAAAAAAATCAGCAAAATCCAAAATCTTGTCCAGGTTCACTCAAAATTTGTTTGATCTCTCAAAATGATCAGAAATAGGTAAAGAAGAATTTTTTTGAATCTGGGAGAAAGAAAACAAGAATTAGCTAAAGAAGGAGAAAAACTCAGAAGTGAAGAGAGAAAAATAAAATAAAATAAAAATAGATCTGATTTACAATGAGAAATAAGTGAATAACCTAGTTTAAATATATATAAAATCCTAATTGTAATTACTCGAGAGAAAAGCTGAGTGGTTATGATATCTTTGGTGTTATTATGATATATGGTGAACATATCAAGAAACACATGACTCTTTGAATATAGGGGGAAAAATGATAGAGAAAAGTAAACAAGAATTAGCAAAAGAAGATAAAAGGATTTTACAAAAATGTGCAAGACCCCAAATAAACAAATAATTCCGTCTTTCGGTATATTATTCTTTATTATTTTAAATGACTAATAAGAAAATTAGTAATTTTGTAATTCTTTCGCAAAAACTAGATCAAATTGATTCAAAAAATCAAATCCGGAATATATTATTTTTTTCGTCAATAACAATTTTTGTATTATACTGGACTCGAATCTAGATGCTGATACACTGATGGCACTAGGCACTAGCACAACGGCTAAATAATAAGTTTTGATCAATTTGGAGAATAATTGTTTATATGAAATTTGTGGTTTTATATTTTAATATAAGGTGATATTTAGACATATATATATAAGGTGATAATGATAGAAGTTGTGATGGAAACGAATCAAGAACAAATAAAAAATTAAGACTATCAAATAAGGTAATTGTTTTTGTTTTTGTTTCTATAATTATATCCTTAATTAAAAAACAACAAAATTTAAGAACAGGGATATTTACGAGAATGACATTGGTTCCAAATTGAGAAAAGAAGCGAAAAGGTCAAAAGAGAGGAGCGTATTTTTGGGGTATAGTTGACTTTTCAGCTTGTAAAGTGGGTCCCAGAGCCAGAACTTGAACTTGGACAAGAGTGTGGCTAGGTGCATCAGCGAACCCATTGACTGCGTGTAACTCACTCGCTAGTCGCTAGTTCCTGCTGGCTCACAGCTATTGGCTCTCAATGTGCTAACCACACACTTATTAGTTGGCTACGAGGATTACTATTTTTTTTTCTGTTTATTTAAGGCAACTAATTTTGTAATTCCATTTTTTCTCTCTCCCCTCGTGTATGTAAACAATTTTTTTTTTTAACAACTAGATATTTTTCTTAGAAAAGAAAGTCAATTTTGTAAATAATAATTTGATTTTTTAGAACAAATGTTATATAGTATGTATTTCAATCTTGTAGAAGCATCTTTAGATTTGATACTTGGTAAAATCATGGTAGTTGATCCCTTTAGGTTTTTTATTTTTATTTATTTATTATTTTTTATTTATTTTAACTCGAAAAAATGGCATAAAATTTCACAATACAAACAAAGATCACCAAATCAATAAGGAGACAACATTTGAGATAAAGAACCGATAAATAATAACGTAGTTTAACTAGCTTATCCAAATCTAGTTGATTAGCAAACCAAATATGTCCATTAATCGCATTGTAAGACTGATATTGATGGTCCTTTAAAATACTTATCGCCATACGAAGAGTTACTTGATTAGCAGATAAATCAACAAGAGACAAAGACCAGTTCGACAGAGTATGTAGAACGGTAAAAATCTTGTTTAGCTCTAACATATGAGAAATGAGAAGGACGAGATAAAACGTCCTTCAGTTGAGCATCATAGACTTTAAAAATAACGTTTTGAAGGTGAAGGTCAGACATGCAAGATGCAGTCCATAAAAACCCTTCCAGCTCTGCCTCAAACCTTGTCGCTGTGTGAGCAAAGACATTTCGACCGTGAAAAAGTGGAGTCTCATGCTGATTTCGCACAATCCATCATGCGCCACTAATTCTATTTTGATGAACCCACGAGCTTGCCAAGTTATATTTAATCCTAGATGAAATCGGCGTCAATCACGCTTGAGAAGAAGCACTATTCAACCCCGTAACGTCAAGGTAGTTAACAGCAATTCATGCTTGGCAATCCTCCTTTGCATGTTGAACAATAAACTTTTATGTGTGTAAAGTTTGCTCAAAGACTAAACTATTATCGGCTGCCATAGTTGTCATAGTAGCCAAGGAAAAGACATGACAAATCGTCTCTTGAACGTTTAATCCAGACAATTCCCATACCTCTGCAATTTTTGGACAACTAATTAAACAAAATATGACAAATTATTTCTTGAGCTAAACCACAAGTAGGACAAGTAGCATCAATGTTTAAACCTCGCATATTGATACGATCTTTAATCGTTAATGCCCCGAAAAATATTTCCAAAGGAAGTGTTTCACTTTAGGAGAACCACTTTTTCAAGTGGTGGGAGGGAATTGGAGACTACGGATGCAGAGGACATAAGCAATTGATACCCACTTTTAACTGAGTAAAACCTGAAACAATGTAACTCTAATTGTATCCATCACTAAATGAGCTTGAAGGCTTGACCTTCTGTATTAAAGCAACATCCGCATCGAAAAAAGCTCTTGCAACATGGGAACATTCCACCTATCGGTATCCTTTAGACTTTAGATAACAAAACTTTTTTTAACCCATTTCTGTATATTTAACTATATATAATTATTTTCATCTCAAAAACTAATATTTATAAAATAATAATTTGATACTTTGATGCATATATGCATATTTCGCGCCGTGGTCAAAGTAAAGAATTTTTTCCTCTTTCTAAATTTGTGAAATATGCATATCAACCACGCCTCATGATCAAACACTGGATTAATAAACCGATTTACAACATAATTTATGGGATATATGTTAGTATTAAGTGTTATTGATTTCTAATTTAAAATGATTATGCATGTATTGGTTAATGCTTTTTTGTTTGTATCACTTAAGGTCTCAACACATTTTTTATGTAACATATTTTTCTCATATCCCATGAAGTAATGTAAAATCTAACAATTAATCCCATGAACATTTGTCAAACCAAAAAAATCTCATGAACAATATCCCATGGTGTAATTTTGGTTTTAAACTGGTTCAGTTAGTTTTTAGTGAACCATATTAAAATCGGAGTGATTTGGTTTAAATAGATAAATGCATCTTCAAGTTCTGATATCATATGGATTTTTTTATTACTCAAGACCGTGATAAATTTTATTTTAAAATATTTTTATATGATATTTTATGTCTGTAAATAAATGAATTGTTAACTTTTTCTAAAAAGGTCGGAAATTTATTGTCCTTTTAACTTATAAGAAAACGAACCTTTCAAATTGCTAAAGGGCATAAAATCATATCCACTATGGAGACAAAATATGGATAAGCAATTTTTAAAAAATTCAGGTGCCGAACAAAAAAGGGTAAAATATTGAAGTAGTCAACTTTTCATAACAAATATGTCTGTATATGAGTTTTAATCATGCATGTATGTGTAATCACTTGCGATTATGTGTTGGAAATATATAAAATACTATGTAAACGTAGCTGTTTAGAACTCTTATCAAGAAATTAAACTTTGTAAGTATGTATAAAATGAAACCAGATGCTGAGATACATTTGTTTAAATAGTTTGAAGTTGACAACAAGTGATATAGGGTTAGATTATTAAAATTTGATTTACATTTTTTCTATTGATCAAAATTGCAACTATACATTTTTACGAATTACGAATTATTCAAAACTTTTATTATAGTACCTAAAACCTTACAAATTTAAATATATAGTATATAGTTCTCTAATATGAATTTAAAATGTGTGTACCTTATTATTTGATACTTTTACATATAAATTCTTCACGACAACTAAAACTTGTGGTTTGTTGGTAACATAATGCATGAGCGAAGTGGATAATATATCCATCGGAAAAGGAACATGATTTACTTCAGTTGAGTTATGTTTATTTTCCAATGGTTTGTTAAAGAAATTTAAGATAGATTGTTAAGATCATATCACCGAAGCACCAAAGATTTAAGATTGAGAAAATAAATAAATAAAGAGTTTGATCATTAGATTGAAACTCTAACAAAACTTGTTTTGATGCCATATTAGAAATGATGAGAGACTAACACAATAGTATTTAGGAAGAAGTATACTGACTCTCGTGAAAACGAATATACATAGTGGAGATGTTTATGTAGGATGCGAATTAAATTAGTTACCTAGCTAATAAAATCACTTTACGCTATATATACAGATTTCTACAATTTAAATATAATTTTTTTTTACCATATCTTTTATACTGTTCTTCTGTGTAAACAACATGATCATGAGTGTATCAAGAACGACTAAAGTTGGTTTGCTTTTTCGAGAATAAATTGCTGCTTGATCAAGCCATAAAGAGACAACTTGATAATGTGATTGACCAGATGGCCGATGTTTACGTGAGGAAGACATGCGAATTTGGTTTTGGATTTGGCCAAGAAATGATTCTCTAAAATATAGAGCTAGACGCAAAGTTTTATGTTCTTTGTTTTCTTTCAAGTTAAATCAAATACCTATTACTTTACATTATAAAATTTTCTCATTTTGGATGCAACAAAATTAATCATGCATACTTATGATATCAATGGATTACATTTTCCATCACTAAATTATTTTTGACAATTGTAGTTCGATACTAAACATTTCTCACTGAATGTTATAGATTTTATATGAATAGTATCATTCATTCGTCGACCAGGACTTGTAACATAAACTATTTGTGCTAATATTGTCCCTGTGTCACCACATGAGTTCAAATCCAACTTAAAACATATTATTGAATTGTTGAGAAAAAAGATTAAAAAAAAGCATCACGCATCCGTCACAAAAGAAATTATACCTTTAAATTTAATTTGGAACCAGATTATTGATGGAAAAGTTTTCACACAAGATATAGTTGTCCTTGTTGGGGAAAGAATTAAAAATCCTAGGTCTATGACTATGACCTAAGAGTAGCAAGTTTGGTGGATGAAAATAAGTGGTGAAGTGAATAAGAATGGTTCATAGTGGAAAGATTGATAAATCATATATGAGCTAAATATACTTAGATCATCACCTTATGATGAATAGATTCCATTGAAGATGATGATTGTTATAGTAACCAAAAAATTCCAAAAAAACAAAAGAGAAGTGTGGACCGAACATCCTCAAAGACCACATCTCCTCCGCTCAATTCCCATATTCTTCCCTATAAAAGATAAGGAAAAGAGTCTACAAAAGAAAAGAACAAACATATGAATAATCAAAAACTTTCATGCGCATTTCTTTTTCATCTTCTTTTTAACTTCAAAACCCATTATTGTATATTAGTGCCTTTCTTCTCCATCAAACCTTTTTTGGGTTATTTGGCAAGTCGCACATCGATCTCCACTTACAAAGTTATTCGTTTAGGATCAGAATTCGAATGTTATACAGCAAATGATTATATATGTTCTAATGTAGAAATTTTGGTTACTGATTATACGTCATAAAAATTTCATTAAATTATCTGACCATCCAATCCATCTGCTCAAATTGTTATTACATATATATATCACCACCAATGTAAAATCTTGAAAAATTACATGACTCAATCACTAAAATCCTCACAACATTGTAGTTCCTTTACATGACTAGAACTGTTCTTGATATTATGAATGACCGTGACATATTCCGACAAATTTATCATGTATATAATATAGTATAAATTCAAATTTTGCAACTTGTTCATTTTTGTTTTCCAAGTCTAAATCAGATCGAGGGTCCATGACTATAACATGATTTAACTTCAGCCTATTTTAGCAGTTGCATTAATTTTAGCAGATCCATACTATTAATATGTTAAAATTACAGTCGGACCCGACAATGAATTGTTTGGAAAAATCTATAAAACTTGTTTGAAATCACTTATAAGTTATAACCTACAAATCACTCACTAAAATGTTAAACTAATTAATTCATAGTTGTTGAATGAAAAGAACTAAATGCTTGACACCAACATGACTAACAAATATGACTTATGATCATATCTATATATGCACATGTAAGGAACAATAATATCGTTTTCACTCTAGCTAGTCACATAGTCTACGAATTCTAGTTTACCATTTTTATGTATTGTACATAAGAATGTACTTGGAAACTAAATTTAGAGAGAAAAAACTACACCATAATCATATCTCTTATAGTAAAAAATAATGTGTACGGAAAGAACCTCATGTATATCAATTTTTTTTATTGACTAAATATTGAATATCATTATGATATACTGTACTACCAATTTGAATGACCAAGACTTGTAGCTTAACGGTTGTGTTAATGTCTTTACTGTGTCACTACGTGAGTTCGAGCTCAGCATAATGCGTAGTTGTTGACAAAAAAAAATACCACCAATTCCAAAAAAAGAAAAATCTGCATAGTGCATGACATTTCTTATACGTAACAGTGTATTTTTAACTTTGAATTATCATAAAGTAACAATTATTAATTATGTAGTTAAGCATATCCAAGAATTATGTCCAAAGTTTGGGTATACTATATATTTATACTTTAAAATATTTACAAAAACTAGGACTAAAATATTAGTCAAAAAGTCATTAATATACTTAGCATTTCTGAAATACTTATTAGAGTTATTGTAAGAGGATATGATTCTATCATAATACAAACATAGCTAGAAGATTTTGATATCCGGGTGTGAAGATTTTTGTTTAGTACCTATCAGAAGTGACATGAAGAGGTGAAAGCAGTCAATTATTGTTCTTGGAATACAGGTATATCCATAGAAACGATCTTTTTTGTTGAAAAGAAACTCTTATCTTCATTTCACACTTTTATCTTTTGACATAGAACATTTTTAACCTTAATTCTATGTTTCTTTCACTGATTTTCTATTCTTTTCCACCCAAAAGGGTGCAAATACAGAATAATGTGCATATTTTCTTCATATTAGTTTTGGTTTTTGATTGTCTCAATGTTATTTTTACTCATTTGAGTGACGAAACATCTTTAAGAAACACAACACCGATTGACAATTAATTATTATTTAAAGTACATGTATCAAATAATTGCAGGCAAATAAAGCATATCCAAAAATTAGGACAAAAAAGCTTAGAAGTACTATAACTTTATAATTTGAAGCATCTCATATTGTGACAAAAGAAAAAGCATCTGACATTTAATACGGATATATATATAGTGAGAGAGAACTGAAGACAGAGTAAATTCTCTATCACACACTTCAAAAACAACATAAAGATAACAAAATGGGGATTGAACTACAAAACCACCACCAGATCAGCCACCAAGAAGAAGCTGGCTCCGCGGCAGAGCCGCTTTCGCGGTGGCTGATCAATACGCCGGAGCCACCAAGTATGTGGCAAGAGCTTGTTGGGTACATAAAAACAAATGTGTTGCCTAAGAAGAAGAACAAGAAGAAGAGCTCATCATCAAACCAGGTTTACTCTTGTCTTAAATTTGTTTTCCCTATACTTAATTGGGGAAGACAATACAAACTCAACATGTTCAAGAAAGATTTGATGGCTGGTCTCACTCTTGCTAGCCTTTGTATTCCTCAGGTAACTTTGTTCACCAAATTTTACAAATCAATATACCTACTTAAATGTTGGTGGTTCATATAAATTATAACATTTTCAATATCATTTTGTAGAGTATAGGATATGCAAATTTGGCTGGACTTGATCCAGAGTACGGTCTATGTAAGTCCAAAAAAACTCAAACTTAAAATTCACATGAGTCCTTACATTTTATTTCAGCTGAAACTAATTTTAATTAAATGCATATGTTATAATAGATACAAGTGTTGTACCACCTTTGATATATTCGACTATGGGAAGTTCAAGAGAAATAGCCATTGGTCCTGTGGCTGTAGTTTCATTGTTGCTTTCTTCAATGGTTCATGAGCTTCAAGATCCGATCGCCGACCCAATTGCTTACCGGAAAATTGTCTTCACGGTCACGTTTTTCGCCGGAGCGTTTCAAGCCATATTTGGACTCTTCAGGCAAACAATTTTTTTGCATAGAGATTCTTTACACAACAAACTTTAAAAAAATATTATAGTTTTTTGGACCGACGTCAAAGATGTAGTATTAATCTTATAATTAATGTTTTTTTTTTGTATAATGTTGTGATGTAATCAGGTTAGGGTTTTTGGTGGATTTTTTGTCACATGCTGCACTTGTTGGTTTCATGGCTGGTGCTGCCATTGTCATTGGTTTACAACAACTTAAAGGCTTATTCGGTTTGTCTCACTTTACCAACAAAACCGATGTGGTTTCGGTTTTATCTTCGGTTTTCCACTCCCTTCACCATCCGGTACGCACCGGTTTATTGCTTTCTTTAACTTTTTAAAGTGAAGAATCTTAAATATATAACTCAATTTTAATTTCTTTTGCAGTGGCAACCTTTGAACTTTGTCATTGGTAGCTCATTTCTTATCTTTATCCTCCTAGCTAGATTTGTTGTAAGTAAACCAAATTTTCCTAAATTAATATATAGTCTTGATTATTACAACTTATTTAAAAATAATATTACAATAATTTAAATTTTAATTATTTTTACTGTTTTTTGTAAAATTTAGGGGAAAAGAAACAAAAAGTTGTTTTGGATTCCGGCAATGGCACCCCTAATCTCAGTGATATTAGCAACTCTAATCGTGTATCTAACCAAGGCCGAGACAAACGGGGTTAAGATTGTTAAAGAGATTAAACCAGGATTTAACCGACTTTCAGTTAACCAACTACAGTTTAATAGTCCACATCTTGGTCAAATCATCAAAATTGGTCTTGTTTCTGCAATTATTGCTCTCACGGTTAGTAATATTCTATACCATTTTCATCACTAATATTCCATAAATTATTTTTTCCTATTTTGATATTGCTCTCTATTAATTAACAATTTTAATTGTATAGTAAAAAATATATGGATATTTAAGTGATTATACTAAATAAAATTAAAAAATATAGGAAGCAATTGCAGTGGGAAGATCATTTGCAACTATCAAAGGATATCGTTTAGATGGGAACAAAGAGATGATGGCAATGGGATTTATGAACATTGCTGGCTCTTTTTCTTCTTGCTATGTAGCTACCGGTAAAAAAATGTTTATTCTTGTGATTAGTTTATTTAGTTAAAACGATCAATAATTCGAATTCAAAACCAATTGACATAACGGTTGATGTTTTCTATCTAATCATTATGAATTTTTAACTAGGATCATTTTCGAGAACGGCTGTGAATTTTAGTGCTGGATGCGAGACCGTGGTGTCGAATATTGTAATGGCACTTACAGTTATGATCTCACTTGAAGTTTTGACAAGGTTTCTCTACTTTACACCAACCGCAATTCTTGCATCCATCATTCTCTCTGCACTTCCTGGTCTTATCGATATTTCGGGCGCTTTGCACATTTGGAAACTCGATAAACTCGATTTTCTAGTCCTCATTGCTGCCTTCTTTGGTGTCCTCTTTGCTTCTGTCGAAATTGGTCTTCTCCTAGCCGTGAGTCTTTCTTTCTTTCTTTCTTTCTCTTCACTGCTTTTTAATGTATATTTTTCTTGTTTTATTAAAAATCTTATCCAAAATATATACATAATAATTAAATTTTTGTTAGTATTTAAGAGTGATTGATTGTGTGGAAACTCTTATTATCCAATCACGTGAAGGGACCAAAAGTGTCGATATCTAGTAGGCCGACCAAATTCGCTGTGCATAGACTCTGAAAAGACAAATCACCAATAATGTCTAATGTTTTCATTCAAGTGGCAAATATTTAAGTAGACATAAATTCAAATTCATGTGTTTTGGTGGGTAAAGACTTAATTAGAAAAGGAAGTCAAGTTGTGTAGATAAACGAGACAAAATGCCTCTGACAAAACTATATCTTACTATGTTGTGAGGATAAGTTTTGTGTGATTATTTGTATATATGTAGGTTGGGATATCATTTGCGAGGATAATGTTGAGTTCGATAAGACCAAACATTGAGGCCTTAGGAAGATTATCAAGAACAGATATATTTGGTGACATAAATCAGTACCCAATGGCTATCAAGACTCCGGGACTATTGACTCTTCGAATCAGCTCTCCATTGCTATGCTTTGCCAATGCTAATTTTATTCGAGACAGGTTCATTTCGATTTCTCATTACTTACTGTTATGAAACACAAGGTCTTGACGATTTTTATTTATTTATGAAAACATCAGAATATTGAATTCAGTTCGAGAAGTAGAAGAAGAGGAAGATGAACAAGAAATTAAAAAGGATAAAGTTCAAGTAGTCATTCTTGACATGTCTTGTAAGTATCTAAATTTCTATGATACTAAGTTATTAGAAGAAGTTCATCTAGTAAAGCTAACGAATATATTACATGGAACTTAATAAATGTGAAGGCGTGATGGGCGTAGATACATCAGGAGTTGTTGCACTTGAAGAACTACATCAAGAACTGGCTTCTAACGACATTCGGGTACACTATTATTTTATCCTTGACGCATACTTATAGTTAACCTACGATTAATGTTACAATGTGGATTTTACTAACTTACCAATCTTCTTTTTATGTTTGGGATTGCAGTTAGTGATCGCTAGTCCAAGATGGAGAGTACTTCACAAACTGAAGCGAGCGAAATTGGACGATAAATTAAAAGAGGAAAATATATTTATGACAGTGGGAGAAGCTGTAGATATTTACTTAAGAGCAAGATCTCCAACTCAAGATATGTGTTGATATATGAGAACAACAATCAAAAGAAAAATATATATATATATGTAAAATTAGTAGTAACTTACACAAAGTTAAAACGGGACTAGAAATTAAACTACAATTTCAAACGAATTTTAGAATTCAACGAACATATGAGATCATCAAAATTTTGCAGTATGTATTGTTTTGTGAAAGTGTAACATTTGAGATGTCTTAACAAGTTCATTTGGTAGAATTTCGTAATAACTATTGTCCTGGTTTATAAACGAACCACAAAAGATATCACATCTTGTGTTTTTTTTTTGCCGGATGACTAGGAGGTTTTGGGCCGAGGTCCATACATCCTTGTTATTTTGTAATCAGTCTATTCTCAAATGTCACTTGATCATGCAATCTGATATAGGATGGCCTTTTAATTTGGTGTTTTTCCCAGTCGAGCTAGCGACAATTGCGCAAAGACAACATGTACATCTTGTGTTTTTGCTTCAGTTAATCATTTACAAATAACAAGCAATGATCTAGGCTCATTTTGATCAGCAAACAAACGATGTAAGAAGCCTGAAAAATGTTATTTCGTATGTCGATGCATTGTTTTGTATACTCGAATTGGACCGATAAATACATAATTTCGATTTCATATCATTTCTAACTCGTTCAAAGAACAAAAACCTTTTAATCTCACCCATACATTTCTAACAAAATCTCTTTCTTATACCTAATCTCTCCTTCTTTCGTGCTTCTCTCTTTTCTCTCGTCCATACATTGTTCATATATATACATAATTTTTGCTTCCTTTGATCAGATTTTCGCATTCCTCAGAGAAGTGTCTAATCTTTAACTTTATTTTGGTTGCATTGATCGGATCAAAAGAGAGACATGGGTCGAGTGAAATTGGAAATAAAGCGAATAGAGAACAACACGAATAGACAAGTTACATTCTCGAAAAGACGAAATGGTCTGATAAAGAAAGCTTATGAATTGTCCATTCTTTGCGATATCGACATTGCTCTCCTCATGTTCTCTCCTTCTGATCGTCTTAGCCTATTCTCTGGCAAAACAAGGTTTCTAAATTTTGTCTTTTCACATTCTTTTCGATTATTTCGACAAACAAATAATAAACGAAAACATTTCATTTGATCAGGATCGAAGACGTTTTCACAAGATTTATTAATCTTCCTGACCAAGAACGAGACAAGTAAGCTAATGATGAGCAATATTATCTCCTTAAACTTTTTTTTTTATCATCATAATTAGTATTTTCTTATGTTGATATCATTGTTTTCTTCTCTTATTTTATTTCAGTACTCTATTATTTCCCGATCAAGGCCGACGTCCGTACGTATTAACTTAACATAAAACTTAGTTTTGTTCTTATACTTTTTTTAAAACCATATGCTAATATTTTGGGATTTCATGTTTTGACCACTTTGTTTTGCAGAGATTTCCACGCCAAAGAGGTAATTAATTAGACTAAATCATATGTGAGAATCAATGTTCTTGTCATTCAAAGAGAATAAAAAAGATAGAAAATTACTGATCCAATATATATATATATGTATTTTCATGTTTCTAATAATCACGTAACATGCAGTATCTATTACGGACTTTGCATCAACTCAAGACTGAGAATGATATTGCTCTTCAACTTACCAAGTATCTCAACTTCTATCTCTCTCTTTCTCTTTTTCTTTTTTTCTTTTCATAATTAGGTCATAACTGACTGGTTCATTAGTCGAATTTCGATAATAATTTTCTCTTGATGATTTTAAAGTCCTGCAGTTATCAACTCCGATGTCGAGGTGATTCTTCTAATTTTTGTTTTTTTAGTCACTAATATAATTTTTATGTAATCCCCGTCTTAAATCGTCGAGTTTTTTTTTTTTTTTTTGAATTCGGAAATTTAAGGAACTTGAGCAAGAAGTTTATAAGTTACAGCAACAGATTCAAATGGCAGAGGAAGAACTAAGGTCATTTTTTCTTCCTTTTACAGCTAAAATAAAAATGTGATACAATAGATGAAAGTGTATGTAGTGTTTTAGTGACTAATTATATGTTATATTACAATACAATTAGGAAATACGAACCAGATCCAATGATGTTTACAACAATGGAAGAGTACGAAACTTGTGAGAAGCAGCTCATGGACACCTTAACACGTGTCACTCAACGACGGGTTAGAAACTTTAAACTTCTCTTACCATTTCTCAGCATTGTAATGATAGTTTACAGTATAAGCAGCTATACACATTTTGACTCGCAGGAACATATATTGAGTGACCAATTTTCTTCATATGAAACATCTACCATACAACAACAGCAACAACAACAAAACATGGGTGGTGGGCCTTTTGTAACCGACGTCGTAGGTGGGTGGATGACTGAGAATGGGCCTAATCAATCTCAATTGTTCGATGCAGCGGCCCATTCAGCAATGTATGACACATTGTTGCAAGGAAGTAGCTCAAGCTCGAACCAAAACAACAACATTGGTGAATGTCACATACCAAATCCTAATGGTGACATGTTCCAAGAATGGGCACAAGCCTATACTCCCACCACTACGGACTATAATCCCACGGCCTTGTTTCCTCCCATGCAGCAGCATCAGGTTCGCCATTTTTTCTCCATTTATACACTAACAAAAATTTATATGCATACGCATATATATATAATTACTTTTTATTTTGAAATATGTTAGTATGGATTGGTTGATCAGAAAATGGAGGAAAATGAAACCTCGGTAATGAAGAGGGAGATAGAAGTAGACCACGAAGTCTCCGACTATGAGATTAAGATGCCTCAACTCAGTAGCCAATAATCTCCAATGGTTTTTGGATTTTTCATATTGTATGGTTATATACGGTTTTATTATTTATGAAAGATTTCACTATGTACATCTACAATAATACATTTTTTTGGAACTTTTAATATCTTAAACCTTTCTAGAATTATATATATCGTGCACATATACCCTTTTCTCTATAAGAAAATCCCATGTTTTACTTTCACGAGTATGTAAATGGAAAAAAAAAAAAAAAAACAACTCAAATGAGAGTATGTAACTATTTATAGCACACCAAGAAAAACCATTAAGAAGCTTATCCCATGATAGATGGTTCATTGGGAAATTCGCATTTAACTTTTGGGTTGGGTGTTGGGACCGTTTTTTTATAATGATATTGGTTATTATTTCGGTGGCTTGTCCAGACAATTTAATTGTCGGAATGTTTGGATTTTAGGGTTATTGGATTCCTCATTATGATCATATATAAAAAATGGTGTTTGTTTGAATGAGAAATGTTTGTTTGAAATGAATGACTTGGAAAGCTTGTAAAACTTGATAATTTTGGCTAAGTGTAGAAACTTGCAAATATCCTACATTGAAAATTGAGGTAGAAGTCCTCCATTTTATACTTGGAGTGCACTATGATGTATTAGAAAAAGGAAAAAAAAAAATCCAGTTACGCGGATACGGAGCATACCAAATTGAGTCGGGTTAGACTGGATTTAACACTGAGATTTTGAGTTGAGTTTGATAAATAGAATTAGGCCCAACAACTTTTTCTATTTAGATCAAACTCAAATGAGTTTGTGTTTAACGTTACTTAATATTAATTCCACACAAATATCCCTTTCATGATAATGTCAATAACGTATGATATCAATAATCATTAGTGCTTGATTGACCACTTATTATTTTTTTTACACGGATCCACCACGAACGGTTCTGTCTGCATCACCTCTGGACATCCGTAAGTCTGTGTATTATTTAATCAGTAGAAATTGTATTTTCTGGGGTTCGAACCACTTAATTATGGAATCATATTGATACGTTTTGTCTTCTATGGCTCCATAGAAAGCATAAAAGAAAGATAATCTCATCTCTATTTAGATATATACACAAAACCGTACCGAAGAAAACAAATCAATTATATGCTAGTTTTATTTTTTATTTGTCCCTAGGTTAAGAGTACATCACAGATTCGGATTCGTTAGCTTATGAGTTCGAGTGTTACGGCTCAGTCGAAGGTGGACTTGTATCCTGGGATTTGGATCGCATCAAAATCGTCACATTACAGATGATTACAAAATTAAGGAAAGAGCGTCTCGCCTCTCCACATCTCTCAATCAATCTGTTTTTGGTTCAGTATTGAATTTATATATCTGTTCTTGTAATCTTTACTTTGCAAAATATTCAGATTTTGCATTGTAGTAATTTTGGTCCTAACATTGGGTTGGATCTATTTCAGTGAACTCAAATTATTCATTTAGGCGGAAATGACACCCGACGAAGTTTATCCATGTCGCATTCTATATCCGAGGTTCTCATCTGGGCAATGACAATCATCTTAGAATGAGACATATGATCTTGTTTTTTGTTTGAATGTCTGGAGTTGGTGAAGATTATCCAAGAACCAGATGATGAGCTTGATGTTTTTGGGGAGTTACGTCGACGCTTTTCAATTTTTTCCTGGCCTATATCCGACGAGACTCTAATTTACAAGCCAAATGTTTGGAAAGATGGACGTTAGATTTATTGAATTCAATTATGTACACAAGTTTTCTTTTTTTCGGGTAACCAATGTGAACGGTTTCTTATGATTTATGAAAGTTTGGTTATTAAAAAAAAAAGTCTTTGGTATCGTAAAATCTGGTTTGTTCATCATGTTGGATATGATTCAAGTTGAAAGCATTAGGTTATGGTGCTTTGGAGAAGCTTGAATGATGATTTAGCGTATGAGAAGAAGAAGAATGAGTTTGGTTAAGTGTTTCAAAGTAAAGAAGAAGTGAAAGACTGAGACTATATTAAGTCTCGTTATTCATCTTCTTCTTCTTTGAGAGAGTGGGAACGGCGTGAAACAGAGATTGAGAGTGAGAAGATGGTGATTCTTCTCTGGTTTTCCCCTCCTCCTTTTCTTCTTCCTTATTGTTCTTGATGGGCTCGTGTTATGGTGTTAACCGAGTGATGTGAGTGTTATCACCATGAGATATCACATGTAATCTCATTGATTCATAGTGGATTGGTCGAGGGACCGTTTTCCCTCCCCAGAGAGTAGCTTTCACACACCGTGGAGTGAACTCTGGGTCAACGATTCTTGTGTGTTCTTTGCTTTCGTTTTCTTTTCGTATTGAAGCAAACAAGTGATTCGTGAGAGATGCGAGTTCAAGTTATCTTCCATGAATGTTTGAGAGGATTATTTCCTCAACACATCACTCACCCGAATTTGCATTCCACACATGAGTTAAAATACAAGATCGTCTTTTGGCCTATGATCAAATGATGTATTCGTGTATGTATGTTACAACTCAATGAGTTCTATATTGGAGACCCGGAACTATGTATTCTTTTCATGCTATTACTCTGCATTAGTTTAGAATGATTTGATTCTTGACTTGCTCAATGGTGATTGTACTACTGATTTGGAAGCATTGGTGCCATTGGCTGCTCGAAATGATCTATCAAAGGGGATTTGCTTCACATTAAGATACGACATGATCAAGCTTTGATGTTGGCTCTAGCCTCTAAGCTGAACTCTGGTTTTTTATAATGTAACCTTACCCTATACAATTTGGTAAAACGATATTTATTATGCTTAAAACAAAAAAAAACGATATTTATTTCCTTCTTCAAGTTTTTTCCTGTCCATTGCTTTGTGATCATATATTTAAGATAATGTAGTATCATGTAGTCCTTTTTTATTCATCCATTGTCTCCAAAGTTATAAACTGCACAATGAGTAAGATGTTTTATGTGAGAATCAAGTTAGAAGATAACTTATTTACTATAAGTAAAATTGGGCTGAACTAGAACCCACCTTCACTGATTGGAATTATGCATGGCTGGTTTGGGTTCACTCTCGGGCCTCCAGCTCTTGATGCATGTTATGTTGCCTACTTTGTCCTTCGCAGGACTTGCTCACTAAATATTCCTGCGATTATCAATCACTTAGTTAACTTGGTTCCCCTCTTACAGTGTAAATTAAGTAGTAAAGAAAATGTTTGTGTGTTAGTATGTGCTTACCCTTCTCTGAACAACACGAGTTAGGGTATTGAGGAGATGAGCTTCACATGTTTCAATCTCCTCCATTGATGTAAACCTCACTGGATCTGGTTCGAACTTCCTAGGTACATTAGATCAGTAGAATGGTAAGACTTAAGCAACAGTATTTCTGGTTGACTAAATCTGTTTATGCCATTAATTAATTGAAGGAAAATATGTTCAAAGCGGGGATAGCTCAGTTGGGAGAGCGTCAGACTGAAGATCTGAAGGTCGCGTGTTCGATCCACGCTCACCGCATTTCTTTTATATTTTTTCTCAAAAAGATAAGGTAAAGATGGGAAAAATACCTTATTTCTTCCTCTGATATCTTAAGCTGTTGTTGTAATCTACAAAGTTCTTGCTCAAGTTCCTATAGTTTCAAATACAATTAGAAAAATTCTTATGATAGTTATCATTTATATATGTTTTAGTAAACTGAAAGTTGGGAAGTTAATTAGTAACCTCCACAGGTGAGTGACTAGCTCCTTCAGGGCTTTTCAAGAGTCATGAAACAATATATCAGTTTGTAAATTATGCTATTCAAGACATATCAAAACAACTTAATGTATATAATCACTATTAAGATGGAGCAAATTATCAGGACGAAAGAGAAAATAACCGAGATTCGTTGATCTGTAAGGCCATGTCGTTGTCTGTTTTGAGTTGTTTAAGAGTCCTTAGCGAATACTGTCACAAAGAAAATGCTGATAATGAAGATTAGTACTGTAAAACAAGTACTTCGTTTCGAGATTTGATTGTTGTGATTAGTATGATCATATATATACATATATATATATATCATATCATATAGTTGTAAAAAAGGCTTATATACATATTTTATCGTTTTGTTAGCCTCACCTCTTTGTTTTGGATACCTCTGCAAAACATAGGGGGAAACTGTTTAATAACAAATTATATGTAAAAATAATAAGTTATTTGAGTATTATACTATATATATTAAATTCTACAGACTGAAGTATGATACTCACTGGCGTTTGCTTTGATCAGGGAAAACTATAGCACTGAAAATGTAACAAAAAGAAGACATGTGAATCTATTTGTTAAAAATTTGATAAGTCAAGTAGATTTAAAGTAGAAATATACATACTTCTCTCTTTCTTGATCAGGAAGATTGATGTACCTCGCAAAAACGTCCTCGATGCTGAAATTAACCCAAAACGAAGATAATATTATTAAGGTTGTTCCACACACACAAAAACACACACCATATATGTGTTCGATTTTTACATATTTGTTATCTATGTTTTGTTGGAGGCTAGAATAGACTTGAAGTTCGATGACCAAAAGGAAAAAAAAAGAAAAGAATACACTTGAAGTTGTAGAGAGGAAACGGTGGAGCAGATAAAGAGAAGGAGAGAAATTTAAAAGATAGATTTTGTGCTTATAAACAATTTCTGAGAACTTCTTTTACATAATTTTGTTCCAAACGAAAATGACCCCATCGATGTCATCGAAACTGACATGTTTCTTATCTTGTAGGGTGCCACGTATACTGAAAGCTTTTGGTGTTAGATAGTAGTATAGTTCTACTACTAATCTCGACCAAAAAAAAAAAGTTTTATTACTACTAATCTACTAGAGTAGTAGTATATATGTTGCATGGCCATGTCGGATGATGAGATAACATCATAAATATCCCCAAAAATATATAAAGTATAATTCCATTTTGTAATTAGAGATGATCCGAATTTCTAACATGAAATTTTTTAATATCCTACGAATATGCTATAACGAATTTGGCTGTCGAATAGTTGATTCACCAAATCTCTAACATTTTTTTCACGTAACATAGCATTGAATATAACAAGATTTTCAAAAAAATTTAACTCAAATTATACTTATTCAAACAATATAGACAGATCCACTATCCAGTGGTTTGCAAAAAGATGTATACTTAAATTATATGTTGAAACACTCTTGACGTGAAGAAATGGAAAATATATACCTTGTTCGACCGGAGAAGAGACAAAGACGATCGGAGGGAGAGAACATGAGGAGAGCAAGATCGATATCACAAAGAGTTGTTAATTCATAAGCCTTTTTTATTAAACCTTTTTTACGTTTTGAAAACGTAATTTGTCGATTCGTGCTCTTCTCTAACCGCTTTAGCTCCAATTTAACACGACCCATATCCAATGATCACTGCAAAAGTAGTAAAAAAAAAACTCAATTTATTCAACAGAATTTAATGAGGGTAGAGTTTTATGATTTCCAAAGAGAGAGGAAAAAAAAGAGTTACAAATGGATAAATCGGTGTAATATGTCTAGGTACATACATCAGTTACATTTATATGATCATTTATATGGTATTTGTATAATTTGGCATTAGTCATTTAAACAAATGTCGGTTTACTTATACTTTTAAGTTTTAACATTTTTTTGGAGAAATACTTTCACTCACATATTATACATTAATTAGTTTTGTTGGCATGTACCCATAAGGCTCGTTATGTATACAGTATACGAGCGTGGGGTTTATGTGATTGTTTGAATATAGTAATATATATTATACATAACACATTGTAATGTGATATACGTATATAGTCAATACATGAAACATGTGAGAAATTTAAAGACCCAACCCCCAAAAATGTAAAAACTTATTACATATAGAGGCTGCCTCTTGGTGAAAACAAAGGTTGGCAAATGGTTTAGGGTTCGTGGAAATAATTTTTGGATGTTAGTAGTTTTACAGGACGACCACCTGGTCTCAGTTGGTTACACGTGGAGTTCTGATTTGAGTTTTCTTTCTATTTTTTTTCTGTTTTGGAAACGATTCTGATTTGAGTTTGTCTTGGTATGTTGTTGTATTTATGTGCCGATAAGTGAAAGGAGTGGGAAAGAAATCCCTCAACATGAAGTTTACTACTTTGCTATATACCTATATATATATATATATTCCTTCAGACCGACCAATTTATAATTCTTTGTGTGCTCAAAACCTATTGACAATGAATAATGAATAAGACTACTTATGATAACTTGCATATACTAATTTACATTCATCTCCATTTTTGTGTTCTTTTTAACCTCGAGTGAGAGATTTGGCCAAAGCAACTTTTACATTGGATTTTCGGTTGGGTTAAAACTCATCAGTTCCGACTAGTTCACTCATCAATAATATTGTTTCAAATTAAAATTGAGCCTAGAAAAATATGAGTTTACGCCATGTCAAAATCGACTGTCGGATAATTACTAACTATAGTTTTTGCTCATCTCGATTTTTTATGTGAATAATTTAACAATCCATATTTATATACGAGAATTAGGCACCTAAAATCATGTTAATATATATGGATTGAAATCACATATTCATGGGATGCTAGCTTAAATGACAAAATCCTCTAGATAACATAAAATACAATTATGTCCAATTAATTTAGAATTTCATTCATACGATGAATCGATCAACTAGATTCCGTATTTTTTTTTTTTAGATTCCGTATTATACTGCACCCGCAAACAAAAATTATTGGAACTTGTAACATATACCAATTTTATCGTGTTCACCTTTTTTTAATTTTCTTACACCAACTTGTTCACCTTCTTATCCTTTATATTTCAGTATAGTTATGAAAGGAAAAAGTATCTAAACGAATTCCATTAGATGTTGTCCCATTTATGTAATCTATAAAATATATTAGATTGTATGCTGTCACATTTAATATTTTTCAAAATTATCGAATGATATTAATGTCTAAATATTTTTGACACCGTTAGAGATCATATAAAAAGTCAAAAAATTCAGTGGATTAATACACACGAAAGTTAAACATTTTCCAAAATTACCAAATGATATAAGAGGGGTGTATTGGATCATGAGTTTGAAATGATTTGATGTTTAATGAGGTTTTGAAGAGTTTTGATGATTATGAGGAGTTTTAGTGAAATCACCTCAAATTCCACCTAAAACCATATGATTTGAGTATTTCCATTTTTAACTAAGAAACTCATCCAAAACACTTTAAAATCACTTAAAATCAAATGATTAAAATATTTTCAATAACACCGAATATGATGGTATTTGTTAAAATACCTAGTCCAATAACACTGATTGTATATAAAAATTTTTAAAACACATGTTCCAATAACACCGAATTTGTCAAATCACACAAAATCACTGTAAATACATGATCCAATTCACCCCCCAAAATGTCTTAATATTTTCTTACACCATAAGAAATCATACAAAAAGTTGAAAAATTCTTAAATTTGGTGAGTTAATACACACGACAGTTAAACATTTTTCCAAAATTACCAAATGATATGAATGTCTTAATGTTTTTGACACCGTTAGAGATTGTTTAAAAAAAATGAAAATCCTTAAGTTCGATGGGTTAATACATACAAAACTTGAGTATTTTTCCAAAATTATCAAATGATATTAGTGTTTTAATATTTTTGACACCGTTAAATATCAAATAAAACATAGCCAAACAATTAATAAATTTGATGGGTTAATACACACAAAAGTTTGAGTATTTTTTTAAAATTACCAAATGAGTTAAATGCCTTAATATTGTTGACACCGTTAGTGATCATACAAAAAAAAATTCAAAAAATCTTTATATTCGATAGGCTAATACATATGCAATTTAAGTTTTTTTTCCAAAATTACTTAATGATATAAATACCTTTATATTTTGGACATTGTTGGAGATCATGAAACATCTTAATATCCTCAAATTCGGCGAGTTAATATACACTAAAGTTAATTATATTTTAGAAAAAAAATGTATCAATGCCTTAATATTTTTAACACCGTTGTAGTTTAACACGAAAGTTGTGTATTTCTCCAAAATTACCAAATGATGTAATTGCCTAATATTAGTGAAACTGTTAGAATACAAAAAATTGCAAAATCATTAAATTATATGGGTTAATAAACAGGAAATTTGAGTATTTTTCCAAAATTACTGAATAATCAATGTCTTAATATTTGTACACCTCTATAGATCAAACAAAAAATAGTTGTAAAATCCTTAAATTTGGTGAATACACAAGAAAGTTGAGTATTTTACCAAAATAACCGAATGATATCAACGCCTTATATTTCAACACCGTTAGAGATAATACCCAAAAAAATGGAGAACCATTAAATTTAATGGATTAATACCTACAAAATTTGAGTATTTTTCCAAAATTACCGAATTATATAAATATTTTAATATTATGGACACCGTTAGATATCAAACAAAAAGTAGTCATAAAATCCTTAAATTCGGTGGGTTAATACACATGAAAGTTGAGTATTTTCCCCAAATAACCGAATGATTACAACAGCTTAATATTTTTTACACTGCTAGATATGATACAATTTTTTTTTTTGAAAAATCCTTAAATTCGGTGGGTTAATATACACGAAATTTTAGTATATTCCAAAATTATCAAATGATTTAAATGCCTTAATATTTATGACACTGTTAGAGATGATACCACAAAAGTTAAAAAAATCTATAAATTTGGTGGGTTAATACACATGAAAGTTGAGTATTTTTCTAAAATGATAAAATGATATGAATGCCTTAATTGTGGACACCGTCAGAGATCATACAAAAAAGTAAAAAAACTCCATAAATTTGATGGGTTAATACACACTAAATTTGAGTAATTTTCAAATTATTAAAATGCCTTAATATTTTGGACAGAGTTAGAGGTCATGTATAAAACATAGTAAAATCCTTAAATTTGGTGGGTTGAGTTTTTTTTTTCATTTATGATGTCGAGGTTGTCAACTAAGTCATAACCTAGGCTTTGTCCACATTTACAACGCCGGGGTCATCAACCAAGACGGGACCTCCCAATCTCCATTTATAAGGACGAGGTCGACAACTAAGTCATGACCCCGGCCTTAATAAGTTGTCTATTTTCACTTAAAAAGACATTGACAACTACAATTTTTCAAAGTAGTAATGAAAGATTAAATCCACTAATCTCAGCAATTAAACTGTAACCTATTAAATTATTTAATCAAGCTAAATGGAATAATTCAGGGTTTTGGTTTTGTTTACTAATTTTTCTATGTGTTTAAATTCAGTGATAATAAAATGCTAGACCTAGGGATGATCAATGGATTGTCCTAAAATTAACTAGATGTTTATTTAGGTTCTATGTTTACCAAATTTCAACTCAAATATAATTATAAATTGGTCCACTTTCGTGGTACCAATTACTTCTCTTAAAAATTCAAATGCCTAAACTTTCATTTGGATTTAAGATAGCTAGAGAGCACTACTAGAACAGATTTAATAAGTTCACAACTTGCCTTAGCATCAACTTTCATTGGCTAAGGACAATCTGCTCTCCTAAATGAGGTTTCAAGAATCCTATTACACTCTCGTTGAATAGAAAATCATATGAACAAAAACTAGGTGATCAATCTAGTTTTAGCTTTAAGACATCATAAGGAGGAAGCTATGCTAAAAATCTATCTATTTACATCCAGTTACTAACTTAACAACCCATGATCTCCCTAAATCTAACAACCTAACTACTCACACATGAATGACTTAACAATGAAACAAGATATAATGAAGAACATAATTAAGAACATAAAAATACTGAATAATATTTTATTAATAATGAAAATAATAAAAGACAAGAGTTTAAGAACACTTCTCAACAGTGGTAAATGAATAGAATGAAGGAAAATGAACAACCTTCAACAAATCTCCAAGTAACAAGACCAAAAATCTCAAGAACAATGAAGCAAAAGTGTTTAGATCTAAAATAAAAGAATAAAAAACAGAATATGGTGTTGTGGAGGCTCAGAAGTGGTAATATACTCAGGGTTTTTCGTCTATGATCTCAGAAAAATAAGGCAAATTGGAGCCAATTTCGTGATTGAAAGTTACCAAGAATAACTCCCCGCAGAGTTTCGGATCGATCAATCCGCCTTTAACATTTCTCGTGCAGGTCCATCTACGAAATGTCTGCGTCACATCGGTAATGAATCGATTGATCTGACCCAAAATCCCGTATTTCTTCATATTTTTGCCCAAAACTTCATCTTGAAGCTTCATTCCATGCTCCAACGTGTTTTGCACCTGATAAGACTCTAAATGACACAAAAATACGCGAAAAATACTTGAAAACAAAGGTTAGAAAGTGTTAAAAACGCATTATATCAGGCCTCCTCCTCCTCCTTGTCTTTAAACGCCGAGGTCATCAGCAGTATATATCATGACCTCTTGCCGTTTCTCTTAAGTATTTGGGCATAATTATTATGTGGGCATGATGATAACCCCGCGATAAGGCCTATATTAGTTAAGGCCGAGCATAGAAAAAGGCCCGGAGACCTGAAAAAGGCGAGCCGAAGTGAAGAGAAAGGAAAAATGCAAGAGGATAAGGAAGATACGATGTTAGATGACAATGTTAGAGGTCATGCCTTAATACGTATGAAAGTTGAGTTTTTTTTCCAAAATTGTCAAATGATTTGAGTGCCTTAATATTTTTTACACCTTTTGGAATCCTACAAAAAAAAAAAAAAATCCTAAAATTTGATGGGTTAATGCACACGATACATGAGTATTTCTCCCAAATTTCTAATTGATATCAATAACTTAATCTTTTGGACATCGTTAGAGATAAAAACAAAAAAAAAGTAAAAAATCTATAAATTCGGTGGACTAATACACATGTAAGTTTAGTATTTTAAAGAAAATTACCAAATTATACAAATGTCTTAGTATTTTTGACACCGTTATAGAGATCATACAAATAAATAGAAAAATCATCAAATTTGGTGGGCTAATATACACGAAAGTTGAGTATGTTAATTTTTTTTTATATATATTTATATTACGTTTTTGACATATTCTAACCGGTGTTTTCTAGTGTTTTTCGAGCCTTTTGATCTTTTATAGAGTCAATTTAGGTGTTTGGGAGTTTTGGTTAAGTTTGGAACAAAAGGAGCGAATAATGTAGAAAGATTATAAAAAAATGGTTCATGCAGGGGCAGAGAGCATGTTGTCTGGTTGGGCTGAAGAGACGAAAATAATGCAGAAGAGGCAGAGAACATGTGCCCGGTCGGGCACCTACCTAGCCTGGTCGAGCTGGCCCCCAATTCCTGCATCATTAATTTGGCAATTTTCATGTTTTAACTTATTTTGCCTAAAATTTATCCCACCAACCCTTGGCCTATTTATAATAATTTTTTAGACAGATCTAGGTCTTGGACTACTGCTCAGACCCTTGTTTGAGTCTATAACACTTTGTTCTTCATTTCCCTTTCATTCTCCATTGTTTTTAATTTAGTTTTGAGACTTGTTTCATTGTTGCTTTGCTTTTGGATGGAAGACATGGTCATCCCTTGTTGAAAAGTTCTTTTAAACCCTATCTTTTCATTATTATTTCAATAAAAGTATTATTCAGTATGTTGTTCTTGATTATGTATTTGATTTGCATTTGTGTTCATTTCATCAGGAGTGAGTAGTTATCTAGTTAGATCTAGGAGAATCTATGATTTGATAGGCTTGTAACTAGATGCAAATAGGTTAGATCTCATAATCCTCCTTCTAATGATGTCTTAATGCCTAGGCAACCTTGATCACTTAGTCTTTGTCTTTAAGTTAATCTATTAAACGAAAGTGTAAGATAACTAGAAAACTCATTAGGAGAGCATATTGTCCTTAGCCAGCGAAAGTTGATGCTAAGGCAATTTGTGAACATATCAAACCCTTGTTTTATTGCTTTCCTACAATTTATAAGTTCAAATAAAAGTTTAGACATCTAGGTTGATAGAAAAAGTGATTGATGCCTCGAAAGTGGATCTAATCTACTTTTATGTTTGAGTTGAGGATAGATTAAAATTGAACATGAGTAGTCATCTAATATTTGCTTGCACTCCTTAAGATTTTCCCTAGGTGTAGCGCTTTTATTTTATTAAATTAAAATCCATTAGAAATCAGAAGACGAACCCCTCTCATTTGATTGTCTTAGCTGATTGATGAATAATCTATTAGGCTATAGTGTAGACTCTGTAATTTGTGGTTCGACCCTAGCTATTCTACTTTGTTATTGTTGTTAGATAGTCAATGAATTATCTTGATATAGGTTTTTAGCCTTATAAAATTTACCAAATTATATGAATGCCTGAATATTTTGGACAATGTCTGAGATGATACAAAATAAAATAAAATAAATTCTTAAATTCAATGGGTTACTACACACGAAATTTGAGTATTTCCCAAAATTACAATTTATGATATCAATGCCTTAATATTTTTGACGCCGTTAGAGATCTTACATAAAACCTCGAAAAATCATTAAATTCGGTGGGTTAATACACACGACAGTTAAGTATTTTTCCAAAATTACCAAATAATATAAATGTCTTAATATTTGTTGACACCGTTAGAGATTATACAAAAAAAAGGTCGCAAAAACCTTTAAGTTTGGTGAGTTAATACACACGAAAGTTGAGTATTTTCCCAAATTTACCAAATGAAATAAATGCTTTAGTATTTTTTATACAAAAAAATAATAATAATCTTAAACTCGGTGAGTTAATAGACATGAAAGTTGAGTATTTTTTCAATATTACGAAATAATATACATGATTTACTTTGAGTTTAAGGATTTTTGACTTTTTTGTATGATCAAAAAGTCAAAATCCTTAAACTCGTTGGGTTAATACACAAGAAAAATGAATTTTTCCAAAATTACGAAATGGTAAAAATGATTTAATATTTTTTTTACACGGTTGAGAGTATACAGAAATTGGATTAATACACACGAAACTTATGCCTATAAACAAATAAAAATTATAATATTACAAAATAATTATAAATGCATATCATTTCACACATTTTTAATAAAAAGTTCAGTTTGAAAGAAAAACGTAACATGATATTAAAAACATGGAATTACACCAATAACCTAGTGAAAGTTAAAAATATATTTCGGAATGAGTTCTAAACTCAAAATCTTTTTCAATTGGAGAAGTATGCGAGGGTGATGACGAAGAGCCGAACAAAGTCAAATGTAATTTTTTTTAATTATGAACATATATAAATTCATGCTTAACTGTAAGTTCTGCTGCTAAAATGCAAAGTTTAAGATATCACTAGGCGGTGAGGGAGCGCCCAGCGCAGAATGATAAAATCGGTGATTAAACGAGGATTAATCGGGGATTAGTTTTAGGACATTTGTATATATAAATAATTAAAAGAATGATTTAACCAAAGAAACGACATGGTGTTGTGGTCAAAGGTCTTAAATTTAAACCGAAGGTGGTGAGTTTGAACACATTAAGATGTTATTCTTGCTATATTTTATTATTTTAGTTAAATGAATACGAAATGACCATCTTGTCCTCGTCTTCAACCCATAAACTCGATTCTCTGCAACCCTAATCCGTCGCCCTCTTCGTTTTTTCACTAATATCATCTCTTTTACGTGCCTTTTTTGTTGATTTATGATAGATCAAATCAATTCTTTATGGATTGAACCAAAAGTAGAAGATTAAGTCGGTTAAAATCGATTTTTTGGGTGATAAATTGGATATCTGATTTACTAACCCGATACACCTTAATCAGCGTGGGTGGGTGTCGCCTGGCGATTTTGCGGCCTCCTAATTGGCCAGGTGGCCGATTTTTAGAACAAGGCTAAAATGGCTCTCAATCTTGGAGTGTACACGGTTTTCGTGTACACAACGAATGGGCACATGGCCTCTTTAGTGTCCTAATGTCGCCTAGACTGCCGATCTTTGCTTTCACAACTACAACCTTAGTGAGAAGATGCTTGATTCTACAATGGAGACTTATCCCATTCCGTTTAAGCTTCTTAGACGACATGGAATACAACTTGAACAAAAAATTCTCTTTACTGAAAGCAAGAGGTATGACTAAATCCGGTGACCTCATGGTATATAGCAGTCTCTGACATGTTACAATCAATTCAGGTAATAAACTTACCATAGATCCTCTCTTTTACAAGTTCTCAAACCCCCGACGGCTGTTTTGTTTATGTCTAGACTTGCTCTAAATTAAATTCCGAGGCATCGTCAGTTTGTTTTTCCCGTATAATATATTTAAGATTGGACGTGCCATGAGTGTATGCTTTGTTTGTTGTGTACTGTTTATTTTTTCTTCGGACTTCCACTAATATGAGTCGTCATTATGCAAAAAAAAAAAAACTTCAAGTTCATAAAAGGGCTACACAAAACATTAAGAATATACAACTTAAAACTGATATCATGATTGGATGAAAGTTATAAACTTCATTTGTCTCTACAAACAAATCAAATTTGTGACTAAACTAGTAAAAAATGAGCCAAATATATATATATATATATATATACTAAAAAATGGCTCGTTGAAATATAATATATTAATGCGAAATTTTAGAAAATACCATTTTGAAAGGAAGGGTTTTCAAAACTACCAATTTTCAATCTTTTATAGAACTACCATTTTATTGTTGACAAGTTTTGACCATTTTAACCCCTTATATGTTCAATAAGATTTTCCCCAAATCAAAACTTAAGAAACGATCTACTTGCGATTTTGACAGTGCGACGACTGCGACACTTGCTTCGACGATGGTGACGACTTGCTTGGACGACAGCAACGACTCACTCGCTTCGACGACGACGATGACTCGCTTCAATGACGACAACTACGACTCGCTTCAACAACTACAATTCGATTTGAAGAAGACGACAATGGAGTTTCAATTTGAGGACGAAGAGGATTTTGGGAGTTTCAGTTGTGATGGCTACAATAGTTACCAAGGAGTTTACTTAGAATCAAAGAAGAGCCATTTAGAGGAGAATCGAATAGAATCAAAGCAATCTCTTAAACCTAATTTCAATACATCTAATCAAGAGGTCAATTTCCAAATTCTTCTCAAAATCCTTATGTAATTGTAATATCTGGTAGTCTCCAGCTTGATAATTCATATTAGATTATTGTTTGCAATATGACAACTATGAGAAGACATTGAAATATTACGTGTTTTGTGCATCTCAAAAGCTTTAGTCTACCAAAAAAAATATAAGAGTCATTCTAAATATTTATAAGAGCCACTCTAAATATTTATAATATGTATTCTAAAAATTTATAAGAGTCATCTAAATATTTAGAAGACGTAATCCATGTTATTTTTTTGCAAAGATGATAATATGTTACTGTGTTTTTCTCTTCTAATAAGTATCCAACATATTTGGCTTGTATCAGGTTGTAATGCTGGAGCTTCATAGTGTATGTGGAGAGAGAATTTTAACAAAATCACAATGGGATTTTATTACTGATGGTGAAAAGGGAACTTATGTTAGCTTAATCAATCAAGATCTCACTTACCAAGAGTTGATTAGTGTATTTTTGAAGATTTTGAAATTGATCCTTGTGTGAATACCGTAAGGATCAGTTATGGGGCACCTTCAAACTTCGTCTAAACTAGAAAAGACCTTTCTCCTTTTTATATTAGGACTGATCATCAACTCAAATCAGTTTTGAAGAAGTTTCAACTAGGTGGAGACAACAATGTTGAGTTGTGTGTGACGGTGATACAAACTAAACAAACCGACAAGGATCAAACTATTATTGGTCCTGCTCAGTCTATTACTCCTCCTACGCTTGTTAACATTGGTCATGCTCATGTTATTGCTCTTCCTACGCGTGTTAATGAGGTACTAAATAGTTCATAATTTTGCTTTTCATGTGTTTTTATGTTTATCTAGTTTCGGGGAGTAACCAACAACATTGAATTTGAGGCGGAAAGTGTTACAGTTGAGGTAATTTGACTTCTTGAATATTTATAATGTTTTATAAATTAGATTCAAAGTGGGTTCTTAAAAGATTTGAATTTGTCATAGAGAGGAATTAATTTTCCATGTTTTGCTAATCCCCATCAAACCCATGTTCCTCATGTTGTAGAGGTATATTTCAGATCCTAATGAATTTATGATATGACTTTAGAATATGATAATGTTTGAAAACTTGTACTAACACATATATATGAGGGCTCGAAAGTAGGCAGTGTTACAACTAAGGTAATTCCAAAGACACTTCAAATATTTTAAAGGGTTCATAAGCTTCCTTATAAAACTATATTTTCAATGTTTTTCTAAAATATGTGTTATAGAGAGGAGTTACTTTTTCAACTTTTGGTCCTCCAAGTTCAACTTTTTCTCCTCCTCCACCTTTTGTCGATGAGGTATGTCAGAGATTAGAATATGATAGTGTTTAGATGTCCTTTATTGTATCTCCATCTACTTTTATAAGGTTTTATAAGCTGTGTTATAAAAGTAAATAAAGAGATGTTTATAACTTTTCTTATAAACCAATCAATTCTTATATTTCATGTTTTATACAGGGAGTATTGTATGGCAAGAGTGACCTGTCCAAATTATGCGATCCAAATGTCAAATCATTGAGGATTAAGCTGGATGTGGACATATTTGTTGAGATGACCAAGGAGTGTTGAGGAGTGTTAAGCTGACTTTACCTTTGATTTGTACTTTCTACTAGTTTTATAACTTAGCTCTTAAAGCAGCATAAAATCTATGAGTTAGAAGGTTCTAATGGTTTATAAAGTTTTATGACTTTACATTTGATATGTATTTTTTGAGATCTTCTACTAAGTTTTATAAAGTTTTATAACTTAGCTTATAAAGCGGCATTAAATATGCTCCTAGACTTAGCTTCTCTTGATCACTCATCCAAATCTTGTTAAACCCATTCAATAGTTTTTGCTCCAGGTCACATATAGTTTCGTGTTCGTATTACCAGATATCCAAGCGTAAGGTTCTATAGGAGGTTCTCGCAACTTATCTCCCACTATGGGTATTGGCATTTCTACTTCTCACAAGGCATTCCGGTAGCGAGGTGGAATTCCCTCAAGGAAAATCTCATTGGTTGGTTTGTATTTGTAAGGATCCTCCTTTGCACTAGAAAATGAAAACTCTTCCTTGAGAATTTCACATTTCTTTAGGATAACTCAACAAATGTACCCAAGAATGACTGCTCTATATAACAGGACTGATCCAAGATGTCCTAGCCTTTCATGCCAGATTTTAAATGTACTAGTAAATTTTTTATTTACTGTAACATATGATTCAATCATATATATATATATTTGTGCAATATAACCCGGATGGCATCATTGGTAACTCTTCCAATGTCTATTTCCTCTCGGAAGTAATGCAAAGATATTCAATGTCATTCTTAGTCATGCTTTCTATATGATATCCATTTATGCGGATATCCTTGAAACTTAATAAGTTTTTGTTTGACTTAGGGGAATATAATGCATCACTTATTTCAAACTTTGTTCCCCTTGGCATTGAAAAACTAACTCGTCCAGAGCCATTAATAATTTGTGCACTCCCACATATGGTACTCACGCTTCCAACGGTGTCCTTTAATTTAAGATCGGAGAAATACTTACTATCTTTAAGTATTGTGTGCGTTGTCGCACTGTCTGCTAGACATATATCTTCGTCCATTTTCTCAATTCGTGACATCTTCTGGTGTCACTCCAAAATGTGTGAGCGGATCGGATTAGAGCGGATCGAACTGAGTGCTAATACATGATATAAACTTTTTTTTTATATATGGAATATATATATATATGTGATAAGAAAATAGTGGAGCAAGTATAAAAAGCTAGTGTTTTGTTGAAAGAAACAAAAAAGATTGTAGAAGTAGGTGTGTTCTTTATTTATCAATAAGACTTCTACTTATATAGTAGAAGAAAAACTCTTTAGCATGGGTTTACCTAATAAAAAAGGCATCTTTACAAAATGACAACAATTTTTCTAGTATAGAAGGTAATTGTACATTGTTGACAACAATCAAAAGAAATTTGATGACACAATATTAATGGACAAAATAGCAGGGTAGATAATCATCATATATTATAACAAAACTCTGGTTATAAGGCTTTGTACAATGAGCATGTTGAATTAATAGATTCAACAGCTGACATCGTGCAATGAGTCTGTTGAATTTTGTGGGATAGCCAGGTGGATTC
>OVAP01000382.1:0-38014 GCA_900406295.1 Aurinia saxatilis | reverse complement strand
GAACTCGGCAACGGCACCACTTAATAAGTTGGTATCTTTTCACTTAAAAAGGCCTCGACAACTACAATGTATAAATGTAGTAGTGAATGATCGAATCCACAAGTTCCAGCTTCTACACTATGTCTTACTAAACTATATTATCAAGCTAAATCGAATGCAATTGGGTTTTTGTTGCTTTTATTAATTTCTACTTGTTCAAATTCAAATGGGGAGGAAACACTAGACTTAGGAGATATCAATGGCAGATAATTGAACTAACTGGATGACTATTCAGGTTCTAAAACGGCACAAACTCCAACTTAAACAAAATTAGAAATTGGTCCACTTTCGTGGTACCAATTACTTCTCTTAGCAAAGTAAACACCTAAACTCTCATTTGAGTTTAACTAAACAAGAGAGCATTTCTAGTTCTGGTTTAATATGTTCACAAAATGCCTTAGCATCAACTCTCGTTGGCTAACGACATTTTGCTCTCCTAAATGGGCTGTCAAGAAACCTATTACACTTTCATTTAACAGGAGTTCCTATGATCATAAATTAGGTTATCAAGTTAGTCTAAACCTTAAGGCACCACAAGGAGGAAGCTATTCTAATGACTACCTATTTTCATCCAGCTAATAGCCTATCTAACCATGATTCCCCTAAATCTAACTACTAAACTACTCACACATCATTGAAAACATAATAACACAAAGTAAATAAAAAGACATGAATCAAAACTCAATAACTGAATACTACTTCAATATAAAAACGAAAATAAAGAACTACAAGAAATTGCAAGCCCTTCAAGAAATTGAATAAAATGACAATAAATTGCAAGCCCTTCAAGAAAATCTCAAGAACAATGAAGCAAATGAAGAACAAAATGAAACCAAAGTGTTTTAGATCTAAGAAATGAAAGGAAAAACGTGTTCTAGGGTTTCTGGGCCTCAAACCCTTTATATAGGGGGAGCAAAAACGTGTGTAATCTCTTCAGATAAGGCAAGAATTGATTTGATTCATCTTTCCAAAAAATGGTGCGCGCGGGCAACGGATCGATCGATCCATGTATGGATCGATCGTTCCCCTCATGCAGCTCGATCTGCAAATGGCTCGCGGATGTTGAGTGATCATGGACCGATCGATCCACTAGGGATCGATCGATTCGTGTGTGTATCGATCGATCCGGCTTGTCGTGGTCGATCTGCAAATGGCTCGCGGATGTTGAGTGATCATGGATCGATCCACCTTGAAGCTCAAATCTGTATTCCACGTGTTTTCTCCTGTTAAGACTCTAAAATGACACTAAAAGACTCGAAAATTAGTTGAAAAACCAAGGTTAGAATGAGTTAAAAACGCAATATATCAATAAGACAACAAGCTCGTACCTGTCAGATAGTGTATCTTCGATCTGGTCTGAAGGAACGATGTTAATGATACTTTAGTTTGTACTGAGATGAGGTCTTCTGTTTAACTATTCCACCTAGACCTCTTAATGCTTTTGCACATTCGTATAATATGTAATTTTTATACTTACATTATTACATATTACACGCCGAACTTATCATATGGGGGGGGGGGGGGNNNNGGGGGGGGGGGGGGGGTAAAAGGAAAACCATTCAACATATGCATGCGTGTATATATATGTAATTAGTACATACCGGAATCCGCATTGTTGGGACAAAACATCGTTTTATTATGATTAATTCAAATTATTCTTGGTTTATGAATGCTTTTCCTTTTTGTCTGTTCTGACTGGCTTGTTCTTTTTTCTTTTTCTTCTAAAAGATATTTTATAAAAACAACGGAAACATAAATATGATGATTTAAAAAAAAAAACTTGAACAAGAAAATGATATTGGGTAAGGAACAAAAATGGTGACTGATCATAACCGATCAAGGAAAACCATTCAACATATGCATGCGTGTATATATATATGTAATTAGTACATACTGGAATCCGCATTGTTGGGACAAAACATCGTTTTATTATGATTAACTCAAATTATTCTTGGTTTATGAATGCTTTTCCTTTTTGTCTGTTCTGACTGGCTTGTTCTTTTTTCTTTTTCTTCTAAAAGATATTTTATAAAAACAACGGAAACATAAATATGATGATTTAAAAAAAAAAACTTGAACAAGAAAATGATATTGGGTAAGGAACAAAAATGGTGATTGATCATAACCGATCAAGGAAAACCATTCAACATATGCATGCATGTATATATATGTAATTAGTACATACTGGAATCCGCATTGTTGGGACAAAACATCGGTTTATTATGATTAACTCAAATTATTCTTGGTTTATGAATGCTTTTCCTTTTTGTTTGTTCTGACTGGCTTGTTCTTTTTTCTTTTTCTTCTAAAAGATATTTTATAAAAACAACGGAAACATAAATATGATGATTTAAAAAAAAAAAAACTTGAACAAGAAAATGATATTGGGTAAGGAACAAAAATGGTGATTGATCATAACCGATCAAGCTCCAACCACAACACCTGAAGTTACCGAAACAACTTCGGATTAGCCCTTACATGGGAGCCAAACAAGAAACAATAAGAAGAAAAAACTTTTAACTTAATTATTACAATGCCCACACAATAAAACTAAAAATCAATATGAATTAGAATCAATTTTTTTATAACATATAATCAAACCAAGGAATCATTGAATCTTCGTTGAATTGAGCTACTATAACAAAATTGACTCAAAACTTCGGTACCAAGATGCTTCGAACCTTCAGAGGGGTTAAATGAAAAACATCTCGGAGGGGCTTCGGGAGAAGGAAACCCTTGAAATAGCCACACCAGAAGAGTGAAGGATATACATGCCGGTCATTAGTAGAAACAAAGATTCGCAACATCCGGAAGATTCCAACCAAACTTAAGAAGGATTGAAATATGATCGGACTCGGGAGGATGCTGAATGACTCCAACATGTAAGATCAAATACATGCAAAGAAAGATTAAAACCGGAATGGGTTAAAGCTTTATCAGAGGGGACATGCAACCCTGAGAACAATTAGATTCAATACACAATCATAAAATCAATCTAGGGAAATCAAAATACCGTAGATCAAAAATCCGTTAGTCCTTGCTGTCTCATTCAACCCAAAGATCTTAGGATCCAAAAAAATCGGATGTACAATTAGGGATGAATCGATCGGAGGCTAATCTTAAGTCGACAAAATAGAAAACAAGACAGACAAAGGAAGGAAAGAAATGGGACCGGCGATGACGCTGTGAGAGCCGCCGTGTTGGTCACCATTCGAATTTCAGATGTGGTGGAGTTTAATAGATTAGTCAAAGCTTTAGAGAGAGAGAGAGAGAGAGAGAGAGAGAGAGAGAGAGAGAGAGAGAGAGAGAGAGTATGAACCAGGCCATATGATATTTCAACACTTATGTTGGTTGGCTTGTTATTTATGGGTCTTTAATCCGTGCCAGCTTATTTTTGGGTGGTTTTGTTTGTTAGTGTATGTGAGAAAATTTGATTATCCTAGATTGCCTTGTGTATGTTTGATCTTGTTAGTGAATAAAACTAAAGACACAAAATGGTTTTTGTTTATACTTTATCGAGAGTTTCTAATTTGTCTCTTTCTCGGGTGGGAACAGAGGAGAAGCTAGAAGGAGACTACAAAAATCTTGAGAAACACACACAAAGAAGAAGATTTGAACTTCTCTCTTGCTCTTTCTTTGTATCTCTCTTGCTTTCTCTCTCAACTTCTCGTTTGTTCCCACCCGAGAACTCTTGAGAAACACACACAAAGCTATGCGACATCCCTTTTATATAGGTTAGGTTAAGTCATTTTAATCTTAACTTGTGTGAAATACTTGTCCACTTGGATACTTGTCCACTTGGATACTCGACCACTTGAGTAACGTGTCCACATGTGTTCTTTTAGTTGTTTTTTAGCTGTTGTTGCAAAGAAAACCGACTTAATACAACTTGTGTTTCCACATGTCTTCAACCAACCAAAGTCTTCTTCTAAGAATGAATACTCATGTGTTGGCTTGTTATCCTTCAGTGTGCCCCCCNGGCCCCCCCCCCCCCCCGATGGGCGCACATTGTAACAAGAAACCCAATCCGCGCACATTGCAACAAGATCCCCACTTTCATCCTTTTTTTCTCTTTGTCTTTCAAGTTACTCATATAAGAGAGTCGACGATCCTAAATGTTCTGTTGAACAAGTTTTGATTGTGTGAATTCTCGTCCATAAATTTCTTTTACACAAAACGACAAAAGTTAGTAAGCTTTCTAAACGCTTTATTTGTGTTACATGTTGAAAAAAAAACAAAAATTAAAATAGAATATTCGACATAGGCTGACCACAACCTATTTACTTAACTCGGAGACATGATCCATGGGATAATCATCACCGATAAAAAGTGGAAGTTCAACCTCTATAATGAGGATGTGAAACAAATTCAAAAGGGACCCACAAGCTTCCTGAGATCATAATGTACGCCAGGTGAGGTGGGGGCACATTGACTTGTGATCCTTCAATGTCCCCCCCCCCTGTGGGGCGCATATTGGAACAAGAAACCCAATCCGCGCACATTGCAACAAGAACCCCACTTTCATCCTCTTTTTTTCTCTTTGTCTTTGAAGTGACTCATATAAAAAAGTCAACGATCCCTAAAGGTTCTATTTAACAAGTTTTAGTTCTCGTCCATAAATTTCTATTACACAAAACGACAAAAGTTAATAAGCTTTCTAAACGCTTTCTTTGTGTTACATGTTAAAGAAAGAAACAAAAATTAAAATAGAATATTCGACATAGGCTGACCACAACCCATTAACTTAACTCGGAGACCTGATCCAAGGGATAATCACCACCGATAAAAAGTGGAAGTTCAACCCCTATAATGAGAATGTGAAACAAATGCAAAAAGGAAAAACCTTAGTCTAGGTTCATGTCGAAAGCTAATCAGCACTTCCTTGGCAACGTCGCCATAAAGTTTGATGGAGATTAAGCTTTCACCAAAAGTAATCATGTAGGCGCACAAGCTCTAGCACTTACAGTTATGCTTTTTCCATATGGATCTTCTACCTTATAAATGTCTTAGAGAAGAGAATCTAGCACGTACAGTTAGGTGTACCTTCCAACAATTCTCAGTTAACATATGCAAAGATAAATTTACTCTTTGTACAAAAAAATTAAAAAATTACTATAAAAGACTATTGATCCCAAACATATTTTTCAAGCCATGACACTATTGAAAAACCTTAAACTCAACAATCAAACTACTCTCTCATGTAGAAGTATACCATGACAAGAAATAGAATGATTAAAATGAAAGCAACATGGGTTCAAATACAGAGGTAAACAAGAAAACAAAATCAAAAAGGAATTTAGAAAGTATTGAAAGCAAGGTGCTCTCTCCAAGAGATTTGGTAAATGGAGAGACACCACTCTCTTCTGTGGCATAAATGTGTTTATATAGAGACTATGGCACGTCTTGGGGCTTCACTGAAGTGATATGAATGAATCAAAAAGATAAGGATTACTTCTTCTCATTTTATCATAATCCATCGATCGATTGGGTTTACCCATTAATCGAGGGTTATCTAAATTCTCTCTTGCATAAGTACCGAATCTTTTCGAAGGGAAGAGTCTTGAAGCTTATCATATGTATCTTGAGTCCATCATTTGATTGGAAGGTTTCATCCATCGATTGGGCATTGATTTCATTTTGGGCTTTTTGTGAGCGTCCAAAAAGATATCTTTTTAATGTTTAGGCCTTTTCTCTTTGGTTATTAGGCCGAATGACTTGATTCCAATTGTTAATGAAAGCTGAGATTTGGCTTTCTTTTCTTCAAATCTCAGCTTCATAAAAAAAATGTATAAGATATTCATTTAAACATGAACTTATCATGTTGGATTGCTGTCTTGAGCGATAAATGTTCATTCTTGCACCTAATTGCTTAAATTTCCTAAAAATATTTTAAAATCATAAGCAAATGAAAAACACCACTTCATACAAAAATCATTTGGTTTGTCAGCATAAACACTAAAAAAATATAGTGAAAACCGGTAAAATATCGATGTTATCACAAACTTAAGCTCCCAATCTACACCAGCATCTTCGTCCCGAGTCATCACCTAACTTTATGAAGCATCACGATGTACCGAACTTTCTTCTCCCCAAGAAATGGCGACGCTGGTAATTGTCATATGTTCATCAAAATCCTCAGCGGAGCAACCCTGGCGAAGTTTTCTATACTCGAAACCCACTCAATACACAACTAGCAACAATTAAGCACAATTTTCCCCAAACACTACTCAATATAAATCTAGAAAGATGCATCCGACTTCGACCTATTAACCATTGCACAAGGACCAACTGAATTCATGCACTCTTACTATGATAAGTTCAAAGTGATAGTGTCGGGAACCACGATAACCGAGACATCGGCAATAGCCGCCTTACGTCAAGAATTTGGTACAAGTCAACCTTCCGAAAAGACATGAAAGTCAATAAAATCCTAACACTGGAAGAAGCCATGCATAAATTGCGGCTTTCGCTGAAGTCGATGAAGAGGAAGCCGCCGTGGTCAAGAGTACGCACCACCACCAAAGAAAATTGTCCTCAAAGGTACAGGATTATACGATCACTATAAACCACGCCAACATCATGACGACAATTACAAAAAGGAGGACAAGAGGAAAAGGGCAAACACAAATTGCATCAGCGAAACTCCACCTCTTCTCCCACTAAAACATTGGAGCGTCTACGTACACTCATACATTAATGCTCTCGAGGGTGATACGAACCACACCAACATCATGAGGGCAATTACAAAAAGGAGGACAAGGGGAAAAGGGCAGACATCTATTACGTCAACGAAACTTCACCACACAAGTGGAGCGTCTATGTACGCTCAACCACCAATGCTACCGAGGGTGACCCACCAAAATTGTACTGCATATTCCAAAAGAAAAAATCACCACCCAACCTCGTAGTGTAGTCCCAACAATCGCCCAATCGGGGGAAACTACTATCTACACAACAATATCCGAGATTGACACCCATAATCATGAGTAGCGCAATGGACAAACAACTTACCCCTCCTTCCCACATGCCCGACCCCGACCCAACAAAGCAATACCACCTACAAGACATTAGTTTGACATGCTAAGGTGAAGTCAAAGAACCAACTAGGGGCATAGGGCATGGTTCGGGACATCGAACCAAATGACATAACACATTATAATATGAATCATAGAAGTTTGGGTCAAGGGCTTCAGGTTGCCTATGAGCCTAGCTAATCCTCCAAAAGCTTATGGACTAAACCTCAGACCGGTAAGGCATGTGGGCCGACCGACATATTTTTTCTAAAGAGATGGGGATGAATCGTGAAAAGATTTGTAAGAAGAAGAAAGTAAATTTATTATGGCTCAACATATGTATATAAGTAGATTAGATTCTTCATTAACAAGGGACACACTTTTTTTTACTTTCCCTTGCAATTTCTAAAACTTTAAACTTTCGAACAAGCGATAAAATTCATCCTTCAAATCTTCGTATTCGTTTTTCAAACCTTAGAAAATTTTGGACTCCTAAATTTACCTTAGAACTTTTGATTGTGTGAGATACGATCTCACATAACTTGAAAAAAAATAAACCATTGATCATTTATAGTGCTCTCTTCAACTTCCTATTGATATTGGATTATTCGGTTCGTGATTCAACCAAGTGAGTAAGACTTCTATAGACAATAAATCAAACAATTAGAGGAAGACATACAGTTATAAAATTCTTCAACTAATTGAAGTAAAAATGGCTGATGGAATAATCAAGATAAATTCTTGATAATATAAAACCAAGATAAATTCTTGATAATAGGTGATCATACTAGAACCCTTCATTGTCTGGACCAAAGCAGCCTACAAAAAGTTTGAGTTTCAATCATTGTAAAGGATTGACTTGCATCTAGACTGAACACTCCAAGTCTCCAACCATATATACTAGGGGTGTTCAATCTGGTCAAACCGAATTGAACCGAATCAAACCAAACCAAAATAAGTAATATGATTTGGTTATGGTTATACTATATTAACCATATGGATATGATTTTATAAAATCCGTGGATATGGATATGGTATGGATATAAACCGAAAAAACTAATTAAACCGAAAGAAAACGATTACTTCTGATATATCAATAAATATTCTATATATACTTCTATTATGGATATAAATTGCAAGAATCCTAGCTTTAAATAGTATATAGAATATAATTTTTACAACCAAAATCGTATTAAAGTTCTAATAAATATAAACTATAAGAAATCTTAGCTAACGATAACTTTATTATTCAAAAATCATTGCTCCACTATTTTTTTCTTTGTGGTAAGAGCTAAAAATAATCATGGTTACTGCCGAGTTTTGTTTATATACCATATGGTTTTTGTGTACGGTCTAAGGAGACGAGAGATAACGATTGATATGACAATTGAGCGAGTTAAATAACTTTATTTTCAATTTCTTTTGATATACTTTTGTGATTTTAAGTTTTCATTAAATTTATTACTTATTATTTAATGTAAGAGAGAAATGTTTTTGTTGTTCTTATATTTTGGTTAATTTTAATTATTAATAATTATGCTATAGCTGATATCTACATAAATTGAAACGAAAAAAATGCAAATATGGTTTTCGGTTACAAACCGAATAAAACCAAAACCAAAGTCATACAAACCGAACCGAACCGAACCGAAATATATATGATATCAATATAGTACCTAAATCTCATAAATTAGTAAACCGAAAAACCAAAAAGCCGAATCGAAACCGAACCGAAAATCAGATTGAACACCCTGATATATACCCACCTAATTTAAACGTAACCAAAGCGGTGAATAATTAATACCGCGACGTCTCATAGAAAAAGGCCCATCCAAAGAAAGCTCGGAGTTAAATGGGCCTCCGCAGATATTTATTACGTGAAGAAAATATGATCGTCAGATGAAAACATTTAAACGGTTAAGATCTCATCAAACGCCTCTGAAGCACTCGTTATAATTCAACGGTCACAAATAGTCCCCGCCATTAAATACAGATAAGAGATAACGAAGTAAAAAAAAAAAAAAGCAGAGCTCACAGAGAAAAAGGAAAAATCCCAAATGGCGACGCTCTCAATCGGAATCGCCATACCAACCACCGTCCGTACAGCTCCGAAATTTAATTCTACACGAAGGAGCAAAATCTCATGCGAATGGGTAAGAGAATTGAATAATAATTTTGTGAATTTAATTTTGGGGCTGAAGTTGTTGTTTGTGTTGATCCGAAAGGAAGGATCCGAAAGGCATCTTAGGTCCGGCGCAAACTGGTCACATCGCTCGTCTCGAGTTTAAGCGTCGTTTAGAGAGAGATTCTGAGGCAAGAGAAGCTTTTCAGAAACAACTTCGTGAGGAGAAAGAGCGTCGTCAAGCTCTTAGACAAGTAAAATTATATTTGTGTTTTTCGAATCGCTGAATTTGTGTCAAGGTTAGATTGTTTCGCTGAATTTTTGTTTTTGTTAGTCGAGAGTTGTGCCAGATACTGCTGCGAAATTGATTGAGTATTTTCTTGATACGGAAGCTCAGGAGATCGAGTTTGAAATCGCTAGGCTTCGAGGAAGGTTAGTGAGTAAATTTGAATGTTGCACACCATTTATTCGATACATTTCCACTGTGAAGATGTTGTGGTTGCTTTAACTTTCTCAAGTGAATCTATTTTCGTCGAAATATAGGAACTTTGGTTGTGATATATATCACTAGAGTGTAGTTCGTTGCTTGGTTTATTAGAGACTGAAAATCCAGATTCCTGTTTAATAATTAAGCTCATGATGACTGTTATTTTCAGGTTAAACGAGGAATTCTTTGCGCAGATTCGACTAGAAATTGGGCAAATTCGGTTTGCTGTTACAAAGACCGCGGTACAGTTTTCTTCAAACACTAGTTAATTAATCACTGGAAATTGATTGCTCAATTATCTTTTTCCGGGTAAAATCGTGCAGGAAAGTGAAGACAGATTAATTGAGCTCGAATCGCTTCAAAAAGCCTTAGAAGAAGGAATAGGTTTTGCACCGCCTTTCTACTTCTTATTTAAGTCCTAATATCTGACTCTTTGAGTTGATAACTTTACGGGTTAGGATAACTTCTCTTGACTCTTGTCATGTTGCTTTGCAGAGGCTTATGACAAAATGCAAAAAGAGCTAATGATAGCTACAAATAGTTTGACCAAGATCTTAACATCAACCGACATAAAAGCGACAGTATGTGCCTTAAACCATAAACAATATGATGCTTCATGAGATGATATTGAGGCATTGTTTTTATTCTCTTCTTATTACAGTTGTTGGATATGGTGGAGAAAAACGAAATCAACAGATCTTTGTTGACACTTCTTGATGAAAACATAGCAAATGCATACAGAGGAAACCAGGTTAGACACGCTTAATTGTTGTATTGACTAAATCAAAAGCATTTCTGGTTGAAATTGACCTAAAAATGTTCTATCAAATGGATATATGATCTTTTAAGTTTTACCAGATTAAATCTCTATTTCGTCGTATAAGTTTGAACATGTTTGTTGCAGAAAGAAGCAGGAGATTACATGGAGAAGGTACGTGCTTCTGTTTTGAAGTACTTGACGGTGTAGGATCATCATACCGGCCAAACTTTGGAATGTTTCTTTTGCAGGAAGAAGTGTATTTTTTGTTTTTGTTGAGTAAAATGTATTTTCCCGAATGATGTTTATATATATAGGGTAATTTCAAATATCTCAGCGAAGATAAGTTAAGTTTAATGGGAAAAAAACAGTGAAAAGTATTTTTGATTTTGCTATAACGGTATCTATAATCCCATACTACAATCAAATAACGGATCAAAAATCATAATGAAAAGCATTCAGAGTGTATTTTCCTTCATTTCAAATTCAATGTTTTAGGATTTTTGTTTGGTGATATATATGAATGTCGACAATATTTTAATGCAAAACTAATGGGAAAGTTTTGAAAAATACAATTTATGAAATACTCATTTTCAAAAAGCTATATATATCATCATTTATCGAAGTTATTTTTTTTTTATAATTGACAAATTTGGTAGAGTTTATGGTTTTAGAGCTTTTAGTAAAATTAAGGGGTCTAGGATTGGTTTAGTGTTTCTAGGGACGACCTGTTGCAGCAAAGTTCAGTTGATAATTTTTAACGACTTTTTAATCAAATTTGAATTTTTCTAATAGAATATTCAGCCCGTTGAATATTTAATCTAGTGTAATTACGAAAGGTTATTAATACGGACTGATTTTCTCAAAGAGGATATTCATTTCGTTGGGAATCCGTTACAAATTTATGACTAATTTCCAACGGACTGAATATTACATTAAAAAACTCAAATTTGGTTGGAAATACATTGGAAATTATGAAGGGATTTTCGACGGAAGCTTAATATTTTTCTCGCACATATTTTGGGAAACGACGCGTATTGAAATTTATTTCTGAGAATTGTAATGGTAAATTTATTTTGTTATGCTACGAAATTCTAACGATTTTATATATTTCAACCGGTTTTTTGGAAATTTGCTATTTGTGAAACATAAAAATCTTCTTCTTCTACTTTCATCAATAAACTTCTCAATCTCTCTCTCTCAAAATCCATCAAATGTCTCTCTTTCTCTTCCACTTCTCTTTACAAGTTCCATACAAATGTAAGTTTTGTTTTCATTTTTATGTTATTTTACATGTAATTATATGACATATTAGTTTCTTAGTATTTCATTGTCACTTTGTTAGTTTATAGGTTTTGTAATACAAATGGTTAGATTAGGTGATTTAGATTGGTTGTGGAATGTAAATTTTGATTTTATTTATTTATTTAAATTTGGGTTTGGCAGAGATGTATACATATCTGCTTTTATTTCTTTTTTTTTATTCTTGATTGCCAATGGAGAAAGTAGATGGAAGGCAGAAGATAGCTAGGTTAAATGATATGAGCCATAAACCCAACAATAGCAAAAAAATTTAAAAATTTTCTTATTTGATTTCAACGTCAGTGAAAACTTTCTTTCTTTCTTTCTTGTTTTATGATTTTAGTTTTATAATTCTGTAGTGAAAAAGTATGCATGTATTAATTTTTTTTTCTTTAAAACATTTGGTAGGTTAATTATTTAAGTAGTTTTATTTAAATAAAATAAATATTTTTTTCAATATATATTTACCATTTTTATATTTTAAGATTTTTTAGGGATTCAATATCCGAAAACTTTCGTGGTTCAAGGACTGGTTCCCAGTGCTCCAACCGGATGCATAGCAATGAGGTATCGTCGAATGACACACCGAGTATTAATTCTGAGTTCTAGAGTTCTGTTCCTAAGAATCTGATATTGGAGGAGCTTGTGCAGTGCCGGGGTCAAGATCTTATAACAAAACTCCACTCGAATTGTGAAGGCAATGCAACATGGTAAGTTTTATAAATATTAATTCATTCCAATTGTTTTTGGGTATTAATATAAATTATTTTTCCTTTGGAGGTTTTGGTACAAAACTGGCTTGACCAAGTTTTTTATGAGGATGTTATATTCGCTACTCCACAATAGGTATCCGACATGGTCGGAGATGCCATCCGAGAAAAAAGAAATGTGGTTCCGCTCTTTTACTGTAAGTAATTTATAAACAATTCAAATAAGTAATTTATATCTTTTTAAAATAAACAATCGTTATTTTTTTTTTTTGAATCTTATTGCAAGATTTTAACTGGGATTATCAATATACAACACTTGTGCGGAAGGAGTTTTATACGATGGCGGCGGAATCGTACACAACCCATATGAATTATTGCAAGATAAAGTGGTTACAAGAGGGGTGATAAGCCCAAAGGACTACACAATGAAGTTTGGAAGAAGCTGAAGGAATATTGGGCACAACCAAAAACGAAAGTTATTTCGACAACGAACTCCACTAACTGGAGAAAGAATTCTAATGGGACTCATAACTTGGGTGCGGCAGGTTTCATACCTTGTGATGAAATTGTTTTTTTTTTTTTAAACATCTAAATTTATTTCATAAAATGTTTATAAAGCAGTAATTACAAAAGATGTCCAATACAACGAGGTGGACTATTAAAAATACAACATTGAGTGTATTGATATCTACCCTATTTTGCTAAACAATCCGTAATAGTATTATGATGTTTTTGAACGCATTCAAAACGGACACTGGCAAAGCGAGAACCCCAATGAGCAATGTCAAAAAGCAGGTTATCCAATGCTATGTCCCGAGACTTGCGTTGCAACAGATTATATAAAATCTGAGAATCTCCTTCAAACACAACGTGGCGAAAACCACGTGCCCAAACTATTTGCATAGCATGAAGGAGACATGAGGCTTCGGTATGAAGAGCAGACGAAGTCGAAGAAAGGAAAGTAGAGGCTCCCAACAGAAACTCGCTAGAAGAGTCTCGAAGGATCCAACCTAAACCAGCTGGCGAGGTGGAAACAATCCAACTACCATCAAAGTTGAATTTCACCCAAGCAGTAGGCGGAGGAGTCCAAGAGGACAATTGAGCAGGTGGAAGAGCATGTGGGGGTAGTGAGGAGACCGACGAAGTGTGTAAGACCCAGGCCGAAACATCCGTACACGCATCAAGGTGTATAGCCGATGAAGTCCAAAGACGATCACTGAAATTGTTATGGTAAGTTTTTAAGATTATAATTTTTCTTATTTTAATTTTATTTTTTAGTAGATACATTTTAACAATTTTGCAGACAATTAAAGCTGGAGGTGTGCGTCCCTAACACAAAGAACTGATGGAGGTGACACATACCAAAAAAGAACCAGCGATATCGACTACCCGGTAAGTGTTATCGAGCGGGTGAAGAAAAAGAAAGCAGACTGACTCACCCAACTCACACAATCTCAAGGATCGTCGTCTTCTAACAGTTTGGAGATATCTCGGGAAAAGATTAACCAAATTGTCCTTGATGTAAGTTTTCACTTATCATGAAATATATTTTCTTAGAATGTTTTTGCATACTTATTATTAGATTTTATTTTCGTTTGTAGAAAATTTCCTTACACAAGGGCCGTCGTGTTGGGTTAGGAAACATTGTCTCCCGTGATAGTTTAACTTCTTCAGCGTTTCCGCGAGATCCAGAGCTCATCCAAGAAGTCCAAACTTTAAAGATAGCGCTAGAGCAATAGATCATTAAGATTGAGAAGTTGAAGCAACAAGAAGCCCAAACCAAAACAAGGCTCACTCGAGTCCTTGTTTGTCTAAGGGCCAAATTCCCGGATGAAATTTTTTTGATGGATCAATTTTTTTATAATGTTTTACAGTTAATATCTTTTTCGGATTGTATTATATATTTTTGGATTAATTTAATATAATGTTTTGGATTATTCTACTATAAATTTTTGGATTTTAATTAAAAATTTGGATATTTATTAAATTAAAAGATAAATATTTATTTTAAAATATTTGTATCGGTTGGAAATCATTTGAAATCTTTTTCCAACCGATTTGCAACATAAATTTGGGGTCGTTGGTAATCCGTTGAAAAATACACTAACCGATTTTCAACGGACAATTTTTCAACGGAATATCAACGATCCATATATGAACGGATACTCGGTCAAAAATTCGTCGAAAATAAACCGTCTTGCAATGGTTTGCCAATGGTCGTTTTCTGACAAATTTTACAACGGGAGCGGACCATTGGTAATCCTTTTTAAAATACCCACGATATGTCAACATATATTAAATTTTGCAACCATCGGAGACATATGGAGAAATCGGTCGGTATTAAATAACCCTGTTTTTTTGTAGTGTTTGTAGAACAAACCTTAAACAACAGTTTTAATAAAACAAATGGAGTAGATGGAAATAGCTCTACTAATATATATATATTCATAAGCTGTATTTTTGTAAAATTTTGAAAAAAAATCATTGGTTAAACTCTTGTTTTAAAAAGTATCACTTCTAAAATATTTTCAAAACTATCACCATTTACCAACTTATTTTTACAAATGGCAATTTTTTAGGATTTAATGCTTATGGTTTTTATACAATTATAAGGTTTAAAAATGGTTTAGGGTTTCTAGGATTTAAGGTTTAGGATTTAAACCCTTCTAGAGTTAGGATTTAAGATTTAATAACTATTTGGTCTAATTTTTAGGGTTTCGGATTTATATTTCATAGGTGTAGGATTTTCATGGTTTAAGATTTTTAACTCTATATACTCCCTCTGTTTCAATATATAAGCAGTTTTGGCTAAAAGCGGGCATATTAAGAAAATATTTACTTTTTCACATACTTACAGAAAGTGCTTTATCTTTTTAATTAATAAATAAATAAACATACTAACATTTTTATAGACCAATAGGATTTAACTACATGTTTACTTTTTGCAGTGAACTTTTAAAACTGCTTATATGTTGAAACAAGAAAAAATCTTCAAAACTGCTTATATATTAAAACAGAGGGAGTACTAGATTCTAAATTCTGAAACCATACTAATACTTTACACTTAAAAAAGTTGTATTTTAAAAAATTTATCCACTCGAGTGATATTTTTGAAAAATGGTATACAAATAATGATATTTAAAAAATTTCCCCTTTTCTTTTCTTTTTTTTCTTCTTCTTCTTCTTTGTTTGCATGTCTATTTAATACCCCTTATTTTTTATAAGAATTGATGGTTTTTTTTTATTATTTTCACACAACTTAAAAATTATATAGAAGATTATTTTATTAAAATAAAACATGTTTTATGATCAATTTTAAAACAGTCATAAACAACAAACGGTAATCAATTTTGCACAGTAATATAGAAACATCACTTAATTTTTAAGAAAATCCCAAAATGTCAAATAACACAAACGAAGAAAGTATTTATTTACCCGAACTTGTAGTTTAGTCGTTGAGTTAGTATTGTTATTGTGTCCCTATTTGAATTCAAAACAGTAAAAAACAAGAAAAAGAAAAAGAAGAAAGTATTTATTATGAGGCCATGTTCGCTCTAACGATCAAATCTTTTGTATGCGTCATAAATGAGACACAAAAAGAAAACGAAGCAAATTATTGACATTGTAGTAGAAAAAAAAGTTGTATGGGAACCTACAAACGGCAAGGGGAACAATAATTTAAGAAAAAGCAGTGGTGATATTTATGAAATCGAAAACCATTGGTTCCAACCTCCAAGTATGGCCTTTCATTATGTTCATTTCCCACTTTAATACATTTATCTTAACTACTCCATTATCTTCACATGCATATGTTTTTGTTTGGGTTATCTTTTGGGATATGCATATAAATAAATAAAAATCACATGATGAAAACAAAAAAAACATCCACTTGTTTGATTGTTTCTCGTTCTCTCTTGGCTCCCGTACGGCCTTTGAGTAAATTCATACATAAGGATCTTTTCTTCTTTCTGTCAACCATGTAATTGTTCTTAGACAATTATTTCTTGTTCTTATTTGTACGTAGATCCATGTGAATTTGATAAGTTGACAGGGGTTCAATAATGTCTGATGCGTATATACATACACACGTTAAAAAGTTGTTTTATATACTTTTAATATGGAAAATCTGAGAGATTTTTTTTTTATGGAGATGTTTATCTGCTCGAGCTAGGTTTTGAGGTAGCACTGGACGAGTGCAAATAATTTGAAAAAGTTGTTGGGCTGGAACAATGAAGAATAGAGCTGGGCTGGAGCATTATAGAAGGTTCTAGACGTGTTTAGAAATAGAAGATAAGCTTGGAGAGTTTGTTCAGATAAAGATAAGTATGATTTATCTTTTGGAGAAAAATCAAGGAGGAAGCTATGGAGCAGATAAACATGGGGATTTAAATTAATATTTATCCTTATCTTTATTATATAATGAGGATAAACGTCGTAATTTATCTCAACGTTTTGTGAGGAAAAATCAGAGAGTTTTGTTTTTGAGAGAGAACGTCTTTATTTTTTGTGAGTTGGAAGAGTTTCTTTGCTCTCTTGTTTTGTTTGATTTTTTGTCACTGTTGCTGTGTTGGTGGTGTTACCAACAGAGAGAGTGTTGGTGTTGTGGAGGTTCCACAAGATTCATGTCTAAGCTCAGGGGGAATTTAGCTAAGAATTGAGTTATCCGGAAGAATCCATGTTGATGAACAAAATGGTAGATTAAGAGGGTGTGCTTAATTTACGCGTTTGCGAATAAGTTGTATTTGCTTTCTCATTCAAGTGGATTTGAAATCTGGATTTGGTTCCGGGGAGTAGAAAACGAACCCTAGTGAACAAATTGCTTGCGTCTTTTTATTTTACGCACTACATGTAGTAGCCTCAATTGTCGTTTCAAGACCGAAAATGTTAATATTAATATCAGTTTGTGTGTGGTTAGAAGAATAACTTGCTTCCATTGTTCACAAAACTGTAATTGATTTGTCTGACTGGTGACTAAAAAAAAAATTTAATGATATAATCATATAAGAGAAAAATATACAAAAACAGAGTAGTAAACAAAACTGTATACGAAAAATAAAAGAATAATGAATAAAGTTACAACTCAATAACAGAGGAGTTTTTGGGAAACGATGTCCAGCCAAATTGTTGCACATGAATTGTACATTGGGAATTTCTTTTGGCAAATCTTGATGTCTCTCGAACTGATTTGTGAACTTTATAATGGAGTTTTCCATCATGAAATAGTGCATTCACATATTTGTTATGCCATTCAAAAATGATAGATTGATGTTCTCGATTCCACTTATGTTGCAAAGCCATTAACAGTGTTTGAAGTTCCTTGTCTGCTTCGAACTGCTCCAATGAAGACATTTTTAAGCATCGCTGACTATCCGAGCAGCATTGGTTATTTCTTCACCTCGATGAAAGCTGGACTAACAAATCACATTCAAAAAAATATAAAGGTGGACATTTCCAGTCAGTTTGATGTCTTCTTGTAATGTGTCTCTGACTTCTTGTAGTTTCTAGCATTGTACTGTGACCGATACTTGACCATTTTGTTGCCTTAGCCAGTGCCCTTTATAGATCATGAACAAGACAAGAAGGACTTTGGGAATATTCTGTTATGTATTCACGGTCTCTGTTACAAGTTATATATAGAAGAGACAAACCCTCTTTCAATAACCTACAAAATATATGAAAAGATATACACATGCCTAAAACAGAGATACAACAATATATTGTACTTGATGTTTAATATCACTTGAGATATTCAAATTCTTTCTTACCAAGAGATTTGGTAAAGAGATCAGGAAGCTGATCCTACGAGGCAACTTTCTTCGTTCGAATGTAACCATCTAAAATTGCATTTCGAATTCCATGACATCAGTTTCAGTATGCTTTGTTCCCTAATGGAACACCGGATTTGCAGCAGTATAAATGGCTGCTTGATTATAACAATGAAGATCCATAAGTTCTTCATACGTCACGCCCATATTTTCAATAAGACTTTGCACCCATTTCATTTCACACACTGTCAATGCCATACTACGATACTCGGCCTCAGTAGATGAACGAGCCACCACATCTTGTTTCTTCGTTTTCTTGGAAACCGGTGAACCCCCAATGGTAATGAACTAACTACCAATCGATCTTCGAGTAAGAGGAAAGCCACCTCAGTCCGCATCGCACCAACCTTCAATTCGAAGATCATTATCCGCACTAAAAAATATACCTTGACATGTCCTCCCTTTCAAGTAACGTACAACTCTCAAGGCTGCCTTCCAATGATCATGACGCGGCTCTTTCATGAACTGCGATAAGATATGCACATAGTATGTCAAATATGATCTTGTAGCTAGAAAGTATATCAAACGCCCAAACAATCGGCGATATTGCTCTGGATCCTTAAGCAACCCACTCTTGGACAAAGCAAGTTTATGTTGTTGTTTCATCGGTGTTTCAGCAGGCTTTGAACCAAGTAATCCTGCCTCACCCACTATATCCAGTGTGTATTTGCGTTGACACACAAAAATCCCTTCTTTCATGCAAGCAATTTCCAATCCCAAGAAGTAACACAAATGACAAAGATCTTTCATATAAAAACACTCACTCAAATTCTTTTTAAATTCTTCTATCGCAGCCAGATTATCACCTCAAATAACCAGGTTGTCAACATAAACCAACACAAACATCTCCCATCCATTAGTCCATAAGACTGAGTAAACCCATATTCCAACAACGTTGTACTTAACTTGGCAAACCAGCGTCGAGGTGCTTGTTTTAACTCGTAAATAACCTTTCTTAAGAGACAAACCAAGTTCTTATCATATGCATAAAAACCAGGTGGAGGTTTCATATAAACTTCCTCCTCAAGATCACCACGAAGGAAAGCATTGTGCACATCCATCTGAAGTAACTCCCATTTATTCTGAGCCGCTTGTTTCAAAAACATCTTGATTGTTGTCATCTTAGCCACAAGTGCAAATGTTTTTGAATAATCGGTACCTTCAATCTGCTTATTTCACAATGCAACCAACCGTGCTTTATAGCGTTCAATACTTCCATCAGCATGATACTTGATCTTATAAACCCACTTGGATCCAATAGCTTTCTTTCCCGGTGGAAGTTCTGTCATACGCCATGTGTGATTTCGTTCCCTGGCTCCAACTTCTCCACCCATGGCATCACACCACACCTTAAGCTCAAGAGCCTCTCGGTATGAAGTAGGTTCCTTGCCCTTTGTTATTGTAGCAAGGAAACATCGATAATAGGCAGAGAACTTCTCTGAATCAATATAGTGAGAGAGAGGATACAAACATTTGTTGTCTTCGTCAAGTATCATCTTCTCAACCCGGTCTACTCGAACTATATTAAGCTGATACTCGCACAGTTTTACTGACTGTTTCTTCTCTCTATGACCACGCCCCATCTTGATCTATGGTTGTGACACAGGTGGCGGCACAACATTGGAATTTGAAGTACCCCCTGTCACCAATCGTGGACTGCATTTGGTTCTGCTCTATAGTTTCATTTGGAACTAATGCATCCGCATCAGGTCCGTGATGTTCTGCATCAATGGTTCCTCTATTCTTGGTGATGTCTCAACATGGTCTGTATGCGTGACAATATAATCAAGAGTTGTCACCGCATCTTCCTCATGATCCTCTGCATTTATATCTAGAAGAAAATTCAGGCCATATGCTCTCGTGGTTATCGTTTCATCTAACGTCTCAGAACATAAAGGAAAACCATTTTCAAGAAACACCACATCTCTTGAGACAAATAACTCTTCTGAATCGAGATCAAACAGTGTCCAACCTTTCTTGCCAAACGGATCGCCAAGAAATATACACCTTCGACTGCTTAAGCTAAATTTGTCTCCTCCACGTTTTTTATTGTGTGAAAATGCGAGACAACCAAACACACTTAAATTTTAATATCCTGGCACAAGCCCATTAAGAATCTCATATGGAGTCTTACCTTTCAAGAATGTAGATGGAGTGCGGTTTATCAAATACACTGCTGTTAAAATCGCCTCTCCTCAAAATTTAACTGCCAGTGATTATTGAAAAAGCAGAGCTCTTGCCACATTCAGTATATGTCGATGTTTCCTTTCGACATGGCCGTTCTGTTGTGGAGTCCCCTCACACGAAGTTTGGTGTACGAGCTCTTGCTATTGGAATTCCGAACTCATGGACACAAACTCTGTTCCATTGTCGCTTCTTACTATCTTAATTTTCTTCTTATATTGCCTGGAAACCATTGACATAAACTCTCTCAAAGTTTGCCTAACTTGAGCTTTGTCATGCAATAGATATGCCTATACACACCGAAAATAGTCATCGACTATTGTAAGAAAATAATATGAGTTGCAGAGGCTAGGTACTCCGTAAAACCCCCATAAATCACAGTGAATCATATAAAAATTTCTTTGCTTTTATTATCACTAGAATGAAAACTCTCTCGACATTATTTTGCTCTTAAACAAATATCATAAGTTGAAAAATCCTTATTCATACTACCAACAGAAGGGAGCAAATCAAATATAGTAATAGATGGATGTCCTAACCTATGATGCAAAACTTCTTCAACTGCATTTTATTCATCTTGAAAGCATTAAAATCAGTCATCCAGTGAAAGAAATACAATCCATCGCGCAGCTCACCCGCACCAGTCATTCTCCTTGTTAAACGGTGCTGAATAATACACCCTCGGTTAGCAATTTGCATCACACAATCTGAGTCCTCTATCAGTTGTGAAACTGATATAAAATTGCAGTGAAGATCAGGAACTAAAAGCACATTCTTAAGACTGAAATCACTATAAAACACAACTGTTCCTTTTTCCTTTGAAACAGTTTTCTTCCCGTTTGGTAAACCAATAGAGCAAGACAGCATATACTTCAAATCAGTAAGAAAATCAATAGAACTTGTCATATGATTGCTAGCTCATGTATCCAAAACCCACTTTAAACATTCGTTCTTACCATTGAGATGATTCCTCGACCCTTGTTTCCGACCTCCGTTTCCTTGTTTCTGACTCTCCAGGAGCTGATAAGTGTTTTCCACTGCTCATTTATCAAACCAATGTATCCATTCGTCTTAGCTTCCTCACTTCCTTCAAAATGCGTTGTTACTGCATTTGCTCTTGCACTCGCTCGACGTCCTCTACCTCCTCGAAATCCTCCTCTTCCTCCTTTTCGACTCTTCTCTTCAATCTTTTCTCCATACTTCTTAACATACCATTCCAGAACTTTTACCAGTTGAAAACATGCGTCAGCAAGATGACCAATTTTCTTGCAATGAGTGCAAATCAGGTTTGTTTTGTCTTCAGGTCCCTTATAGTTGAAGTTACGCGCTGTAAAAGCTGCTTGTGGTGCTTGGGCTTCTCTTCCTCTTACCACGGGTTGGATCCTCTCCACAGATTTGATCTTTGAGTAGACTTGATTCATGTTAGGCATCGGCTCGATAGTTACGATTGATGTTCGAACTCCACCATAAATTGCATCGTCAAGTCCCAACAAGAACTGATGTATCTTGTCCTCCTCCTTCTTCTTCTCCAATTCCTTGCTAAGATTGCATGTGCATCCACCACACTTGCAATCCGGTGTCTGATCGTTTTTCGATAGACCTTTCCACAACATTCTAAGCTTCCCGTAGTAATCGATCACGATCACCCCTTCTTGTCAATATGCGGCTAACTCAACATTGATCTCTTGAATGCAAGGTCCGTTTTCTTCTGAGAATTTTTCCTTGATCTCATCCCATAGGTTTGTCGGTTCTTCTTCCTTGTTACCTAGAGTCTTTCTCACTCTCGGCTCCACAGTATTCAGAATCCACAAGGACACCATAAGCTTGCTGCTACCCAATCTTCATACTCATGAGCATTCATACCTGGCTCCATGATCGTCCCATCAACATACCCATACTTCTTTTTCACTTTGAGCGCCGTTCTCATGGCTTGTGCTCATTTATCATATTTGTCACCAGTAAATTACACATGTGCAATTATTCCTCCAGGATTTTCATTGGCTGCCAATTGATACTGTGGCGCCACGGTCTTCATCTTCCTTTCAGTAACTTTGATCTTTAGGTCTCCCATTGGAATGACTCTAATACCATGAACAAAACTAGAAGGACTTTGGAAATTTTCTGTTATGTATTCACGGTCTATGTTACAAGCTCTACATCAAATGTATGAAAAGATATACACATGCCTAATACAGATATACGACAATATATTGTACTTGATATCTAAAATAACTAGATGGAGATAACTTGATGACCACGCCATCTCAACAAATCAATGTGCCATTCACTACTTTGTTTTTGAAAGAATAATAGATTATAACAAATCGTTTGTTTTCTAAAACCCTTTCTTGATTGTTATATCTAAAACATCCTTTAATCTCCGTAATCTATGTATTGCCTTTGTTCCTATCCTAATTTTATCTAGTTTATATTTTAATATTGTCATGACCCTTCTTCTTACAACTTGGTTTGTATTCTCTTTTGATTTATAAAATTCACCGTTAACCAAAAAAAGAAAGAAAAGTTGAGTTTTAAAGGTTCCATTAGGATCACGCATTACAAAAATTGGTAATTAAAAACCCCTTCAAATAGCTTTTACATATCAACAAATGAAGAATAAATGGTCCATGGTTTCTTCTTCATAACTTCGTTTACACAGTGCATTAGTGATGATACCTAGCTTTGACAATAAGGGTTAGAGGATGTGATTGATCTTTGGGCTGTTATTAATTATGAGATGGTCTGTTTGAAGTCAATAAATTTAGGATATGAAAGTGTGTCAAGAACGGGTCCAACAATCACTTAATTCTAAGCAGATGAACAGTAAGGTAGTCGTCACCAACAAAATTATAAGGGCCAGTTGTAAAAGGGTGCATGTATACTATTTTTCTACAAGTTCTAACTTTTTTTTCTGGCTCCGTTATCTTATAGTGGCAGACAAATAATGATAGTAACTCCGTACTGCTCATTAAATTGGGTTTTGACCAAATAACATTAAAAACCAAAATTTAGGTAAGTATCCACTATTCAACTCTCCTGATTACCCGGATTCAACGCTCATCCGTCCGCTAAAACATTAAACAGTAAACAAAAAAAATCCATTGTCCTCATTTCCATTATGATCTGGATAAGTATCTCAAACAACCACAATAATGCATCATCGTTCAAAAAAGTAAAGTAATTAAAAGACTACAAAAGTTGCACTAGCTATTACTCCATCCATTTTCTTAAAAAGTATCGTTTTGACTCTTTGCACATAAATTAATAAAACATTTTAAAAGTTCTGTTATACCCCTAAATAATAAGTTGTCTATTCATATTCTTCTTTGTTTTGAGGTTAAAGTAGAAATTTAATATTAAAAATTGTATTGAAAAATGAAAACGACACTCTTTCTGAAACAAAAAAATAAGTCTAAAACGACACTCTTTAAGAAATAGAGAGAGTAATTTAAAAAGAAACTGTGAACCTATTGTCGGTTTCTCTTATGGCATGTGGATATGTGTTGATCAATGACTCATCTTGAAACTATAATCTGTACATTAATACATGTATATACTTTAATAAATAGATCACATTGCGGAGAGCTAGATTGTGTCAGTGGTATTTTAACCAAAGTGACATCTTTTGATTTTTATTTAATTTATATAAAAGACTCTCTACTTTGACCTAAATCAAACCTTATATAAATAGCATCACCCTTGTATATTTTCTCTTCACTTCACCAAAAAATAAACAAAACAAAAACAAGAAAACAAAAAATCATGGAGCCTAAACATACAATCTTTCTAGTTCTATTCCTAGCAACAACCATTCTCCCATCTTCATCCGCAAACCCGAACCGGTCCGAACTAGACCGGTTCATTGAGTCATCATGTAGAACAACTCGATATCCAACACTATGCGTGCATACTCTCTCCGCTTACGCCACCACGATCCGTCACAACAATGACCAAGATCTTGCCCAGGCCGCTCTCACCATCAGCTTGGCTCGAGCCAGATCTGTTTCTATGTTTGTAGCCAAGCTAACCAAAGAGTACGTTCTCCTATTACCGTTAATACTTATCAATGAACCAATAAATTATATAAGTGATCATAAAGAGAAAATTAGTGGTCCTAATAACATTCATCACATATTGTTTTTATATAACCTACAGATCTCATAAAAAAATCTAGATTAATTTCTAGACTCTGTATAAGCTGTAAAACATTAGTCAAGGATTAAGTTTTGTTTCTAAACTCAACCTTTATTTATTTATTAATAGAACACCAAGATTCAAACGTCGAGAGTATTTAGCAATCAAAGATTGCATCGAAGTGTTAGGCAATAGCGTGGACCGGTTAGCCCAGTCGGTTAAAGAACTAGGTCGAGCCGGGCACGCTGTGGCTAGCGAGGACTTCATGTGGAAGATGAGTAATGTTCAGACATGGGTCAGTGCCGCTTTGACGGACGAAACAACGTGTCTAGATGGGTTCTCGGGTCGAGCCATGGAAGGCAAAACGAAGAGGATGATTAGGTTCAAAGTGGTTCACGTGGTTCAAGTCACTAGCAATGCTCTGGCTTTGGTTAATCAGTTCGCAGAGAAAAAAAGTGTGAAGCTTCCCTAAAATGGAGTTTTCGTTTGTTAAATGACTAATCAATGTAAAAATTTTGGCTTGTATGTGAAAATCTTGAATCTGAACTTCAAAGTTGTGTAAATTGTCCTCTTTTGTTTTGAGTGTTTTCTTTTTTGTCGGTCGAAAGCTTACAAAAGATTGTGTAGCAATACTTTTGTTGCCTTCTGCGTAATATTGTATGTTAAGATAAATATATAGATGTCTTCTTTTTTGGTAAATTATACTTAGACATTGCACTTACAAAAATAAAATAAAGTATAATTAGTAATTAGACATACTTCATATTGACATATTTCAAACTTGAAACTTGAAAGTAAAGATATTAATGAACCATATTAAATGCAGTTTGAGATTCACACTATGCTCCATTGGTAAGGGTGTCATTTAAATGACTCCACTCGTTTGATAGTCTGTCTTCTCAACATTTTTATTTTGTTGTCGAGTATAAGCTATGGTAGACATTTAAAAAGGGATGCATTATAGTTTAAAATTTGGTTACGGGATTTTTGGTTTTTATTTAATAAGATCGCTTCGAACAAGATTTACAAGATAATGAGAATTAAATGCTTTATTTTTACCAAGAAAAATAAAAATTTAAATCATTATAAGTTCATATAATATTTTTCTTTGTATATTTCTTACACATTTGAAATGTAAACTTGACGTATTTCCTCTATTTTGATATATTTGATACTTATAGATTCCCCCTCGTCATATTGATTCTTCATATTTATGTAACAAATTAAAGGAAAAAAATACGAAACTATTGGGGAGAAGTTGGGAGACAGGATTTGTCCAGGGACAAAAGTCTTGATTTGTTTGTAGTGATTAAAGGACAAAACTTACGTGTTCTGAACATAATAATTGTAAACAACCTAATTTTCATTTTTAAATACTAAAACCTAATCACTCAACTTTAAAGTATATTTAGTAAATAATAAAGCTAATGATACACATCTTAACCAACAGCTGTATAATTGACTACATGAACTGTAAGATATGATAACCCATTCTCGAAGTATCCACTCAACATTTTTAATTTCTAAGATGGGTTATTGATTCGACAGTATTATTACACATAGTGTTTGGAATCCTCCATCTCTACATCTTAGGAAGACGTTACGGGATATGTGGACGTGTGTAAAATAGTTGATTCGATTATGGAGAATGAACCAAGCTAGACTGCCTATGCATTTTTAAAGTGTGTTTTGACAAAGATCGAAGATAATTTAGTTCTATCTTAATCATTAAAGAACAATGGATGTGTAACTTATCAAACCTTAAAAACTTTTTCACGCTCAGCAATATTAACATGAAAACTTTACTATCACATATTCTCCATGTACATATATAAAAGTCTCTAACACTCTCGTGTATTCAAGTTAGAAAATGAATATCACATATACGTGATTTATGGTGATAATAAAAAACTTTTGAGATTCCAAAACTTTAACAAAAAATACTTAAAAAAACAAAAAATTCTGATAAATATATCTGCCAACTGCTTTGTTATATGTGGTCGGATATCAATCCAAACCAGATATCCAAAATATTATATCAAAAGTGTCTTATGAGTCATAGACATCTTCAATTAGAATGAGTTTTTTTTTTAAGAAGCCAATAAGAAAAACCGAAAGAGGTTTGTCAGTTGTGCGTAAAACGTATATTATCATACTAATGAGGAGTTTGGATGGCTTCGAAAAACTCAACAATTGGTACTATATATAGTTCATGGTTCAGAAAAATGGACCAGGAGAAGTAGATGTTGATTGGATGTTCGATGTGAGAGAAGCCCTCAATGTAATCACACAATTTATGAGATGTATGCGTCTTGTGTTAAAAGTCTACCTAACTATACAAAAGCTTAGGTGGTGGGTTCCGTTGGTGACTAATGTGGTATAATTTGAATGTCTTGATGAATTTGTGGGAAGGGAGTCCAAGAATATGTGGTCCTTCGTTAGAGGGGAGGGTTGTTGGGACATCTAATCAATTCCCACATTCAAAATACTAGACAATGAGTGACTAATAAATAAGGTATTATCTCTCATTAGTATGAGGTCTGATGGGGGTGATATTTTACCGCTTTTTAATATAGTTTTTTGTGTTTTTCTTAAAGAAACCATTTAATTTGGAACATAAACTATTGAATTTCACATTTCTCTGTTTCCAAAGTGTTTTTGTGAAAATAAGACTTTTTAGGTTATTAATGTGATATTTATACCAAGTTCATCAATTCAAGAAGATGATTTATTTGGAGTGAAGTGAGGAGTTAGGACAAGAAAGCCACGTGAGTCAGCTGTCACATAGGTGTAGAATCAAGTCGTTTACCTTCAGGAGTAAGAATTTAAGCCCTAATCATTGAAGATGTATCAAGAAGCCCATTGGAGATGAATGCCAAATTGATCGACCACTGCCGGCCCACCGATCTACCAGGCCCAATATTCACAAGAAGTTTCGAGAACAATATCAAATAAGGACCGTTGCATTTGAGGAGATATCATGAGTTGTTGCAGATAATCACAAAAAATACAGAAGATTCAGATACGACCAATCAATTAAAATAATGTTAATCGATCGACTGGAGAGTGATAAACACAAATATTTGGATCTTTATCCAAATAATCTTCTTGATTCGTTTCAACTTACTGGACGACTCTCTGCACTATAATTACAGAAGCCCCAGCTAGAGAGAACATCACAAAATTCAAAAAAGCTTCCAGGCATCCAGACTAAATTTTTTTCAGTTTCTTTTCACTGTTTTCTTCTTTCTTTCATTCTACTTTGGTTGTTGCTGTCAAGGGAGAAGTTTGTATTCTCTGCAATCCAAAGAAGCTCTTTCGGAACCCTTTACTCGATTTATATGATTGCAGTTACCTTTGTTATTATGTTTATCATCAACATGCGTGAGTAGTTTCATAGTTAGGATTATGGTTTTGCTAGGAGAATTCAGAGTTAAGTAGATAGGCAACAAGACTGTGTAATGACTAGTTAAAGGCTTACTTTCATATCAAATCTAATATATATCATAGGATAAATCTGCTACTAATAAACCATTTAGAGTAAAAGATCCAGAACTTGATAGTGAAAGCTTTACTATTTAATAGTTTAGTAGAATTTGATTTTTGCACTTAATGACTAGGTTGGTTGATTGATCAGGCCAAAGCTTCGCCTTGCAATTGAGAAAGAGTTAACTAGTATGTCAGCTGATCTAGACCGGTTAAGCCTGATCTAGAATATTTACACATGTTACTACCCTGAAATTCAAACCGTGATTCTCTTATGCATTACCTAAATTCATAACGCCTTGTATCATTGTTTTTCTCACGTTTTTATTTTGTTTTAGCATTTACAGGCATCATTCGATCAAAATTTATCTCTGCATTTGACCGGAAGACGCTTCAATCGATCGATCAGTTCATACTGTCGATCAATCGTCACCAACATATCTCATATTTGTTGCTTAGCTCGAGTGAACTCGTACGTGCTACTGCATACACTCTGCTCCCTGTGGATTCGACCCTAAAGTACTACTGCGAGACCTGTGCGCTTGCAGGACATATTTTTTTTGTGAAAACTAAATCCCCATTAAGGTCTTTTGGGAAGGATCTCAATAAGAAAACTATGCGGGTTTTGTCAGTTGGATCCAAAATGGACAATATCATACTAATGAGGAGTTTGGATGAGCTTGAAAAACTTAACAATATGTAAATTAGAAGTAATTAACAAACCCTCTGAATTTAATCACAAATATAGTGACAATTTACTTCAATATGTTCGGTTGTTTATGAAACATTAGATTGTATGCGATACGTAAAACAGTCGTGTTATCACAAAAATTCTTGTCGACTCTTCATAGACCATCAACACATGAAATAAGTACTATATCCCATTTCATATTGCATTTAGTGAATCTCATAGCGATGCGAGCCTAAGATTACAAGAAACGACAACAATTAGGAAAATTGTTTTTTCATTTTTCTTCTAAGTGTTAGACCATATTATAAAAGGTGGCATTTTTTTTTCATGAAGAACAAAAAAATGTCTATCACTCTCTCCTCCAACCTAAATCTCTTCCTTTCTCCATCTCTAAACCATTGAATCTCTTATCTCCTTGCGTCTCTTTCAATCCTTCCGATCTCGACCTTACCTCTCTCCCTTCTAGACCTTCCTATTCTCTCAATTTTCTGAAAAACCCACGTCGCATGTATGGTCTAAGTCAAGGAAATCAAAGAAACCAAAGACTTGTCATAGTCTGGTGAACTTCTAAAAAACTTTTGAAAGGGAGATTGCAGTGATAATACCCGGTGTGGGAATCCGATTTAACAAATATACATTGTTCAAAAAAAGAACATGGTCAGTACTGCTTCAGAATCGATGCAGAAGAAAGAAGAGTGAGTCAGACTAAACTATATGGTGTGCTTTCGTTATGATAAACCACTATGTTCAAGGATGTGAGCCGGTGAAGTGTGCGATGCCATTATCCACAAACTCACCACCGTTGTCAGAATATAACGTTTCTATTTTTGTTTGAAATTGGTTTTTAATAATAGTTTTGAATGCGATTAATGTTGGCAGTTTCTTGGGATTTATTTTTGGGACGATAAATCCAAAGGTAGTGAGAATAGTGATAGAAAAATGTAGTATTTTGTAGCTATCCCCTGAAGTGTGATGACCAAACATCAGTGAATATATATTCTAGTGGAGGAGTTGAAACAATTGAAGATGAAACAAAACAAAGTTTGTGGCTTTTATCAATCGAGCAATTTGAGTAATACAAAGATTTTGAAGATGAATTTGAAACATGAAGGAAAAATTGTGAAACAACAGTATTTAAAATTGATAATGATGGATAACCTAAAAACGAATGCCACTGGACTTTGGTTTTTAAAACAAAGAAACATCTTGAAGCGATGCCACTGGCCACTCATAAATTTCATTTCATCCTATTTTTTATTTAAAGTAACATGATTACATGCTGAGATCCTTCCTTTGAAAGAAGGCAGGAAATAATTCCACCGAAGTGTTGCATAGACGCTATACATATACAATACTTTTATGTATATAAAGCATATATAACACTCGATGTAAAGCCAAATCACGAGTCCATCATTTCAGAGAATCTCCAAACTTGCATTCCCTCTTCTCACCTTGCAACTCGATACCATTTCTCTATTCACCAATTTTAAGTTTTATTAAAATAATTATATAACTTATCTAAATTACAATTAATAATAATATGATATAGATTAAATTTGACAAATTACAATATCTTTTGTAAAGCATAATAGAATTTTTTTAACTGAAATAAAGAATATTTGTTTTAGTTGCAACAGAAGAAACAATTAAAAATCAAATTGTTGTCATTTCTACTTGATAATTTGATTCTAAGAACATTCGACCATTAATACTTACAAAAGAAAAAAGGATGGAAAACCTAAGTCTCTTTATCTTTTGGGGAAAGAAAAAGGAGATTCTTCATAACTTTTGTTTCATTTAAGATTGAGTATGTCTGATCAAGACCCGACAAAATATATATCTAGAGATCATGTCCAAAAGCTAACGGAAAAAGAAAATCTTTAAGATAGGATCTAAAATTTGCAATATGACATGTAGTAGTCTATGATTTTTTCTATTATTTAGATTAGATGCGTTTTTATACTGTTGCCCATGTATTAGTCTTGATGAGATTACAAAATCTCATAATGTTTCGGTCTCTTTTCCTGCTTTTTCTTTTTTTAAATCTTCTATATAACTTTTTTTTCTTAATTTAGCTAAACTTTTTTTTTAAAAGATGTAAAGATATGGTGTGAAGGATCCAAAAACTATAAAGATTAACAAAACTGACTAGTTGTACCTAATAGAAACGATGACCATGATAACTAACAGATCTGTTGATATTGACGAAACATGGAGATACGGGAGAATTTAAAAAAATACCATTTTTTGTGTAGTTTTTTTTCTCAAGAAAGACCATCTTTTTGTTTACATTTTTAAATATATTAAAAATATCTTATGATGTTTTTTGGGATTTTAGGGTTTAGGATGTAGTTTTTAGGGTTAAAACCCAAAACTCTAAAATCTTAAACACCAAAAAAGTTTTTTATTAAAAAATCACAAAAATCTGAACCCTTAGAACCTTAAATCTTAAACCCAAGTAATACTAAACCCTAACCCCATAAGGTTTTAACCCTAAACTCTAAACCATGGTTCCCTAAACGAACTCTAAATCCTAAAAAGTGGGAGAGTGGTAAAACTCGGGGGACACTCACAGTTGGAGATTGATAAATCGACCTTGGAATTGCAGTAGATCTTTTAGCGAAAAAAAGGAAGAGGAGATGTCAACGTATGTGTAGAAAAAATTGTAGAGCAAAATAAAATAGCTTTATATATATATTTTTTAATAACCATTTAATAATTATATGTTATTTATTATCATAGTTATCATACGTTAGACAAGGTTAATAACTTAATATTATTTTTCTTGTAGCGACCACATGGTACGCGGAGAATCCGAATAATTCATGATTTTAGCTTTTTTCCTTTTTCAATATGATTTTATAGTCAAAACACTTGAATTTTAAAAAAGTTTTTGCCAAATAACAACATATGCAAAATGATGATATAAGTAAGCAAGTAATATTCTTTAGTAAACAACATTTTTATCCTTAATGAGTATACTTTTGTTTTTTAAATATTTTTTTATCGTTGATAAATATACTTTTGTTTTTATCATTATGGACTGTAGATAAATTAAAATGGCTTTAAACGGGTTCAACAAAATGGTTATTCAAGTAAAAGTTTTTGTTTGCCAACAACCTATGCAGAAATTAACAAATAAACACAGTGATTTCCCAAGCGCGGAATTTGAATAATTCATGACTTTAGCTATATTTTTCGAGGAATCCAAGTAATTCTTGACTTTAGCTATTTTCCTTTTTTTTATGTGATCTTATAGTTAAATTTTAAAAGAAGTTTTACCAAATAATACCATATGCAAAAGATTATATAAGTAAGCACGTAACGTTGTTTTGTTTCACCTTCCTCAAAACAGATATAAACAAAGATGTGATTAAAATATTTATTTACTCGTCGAATTTTAGGTTGTCTAGTTCAAAGTTTTTGTTTGCCAATAACCTATAGAAAAATTAACAAATAAACAGTGATTCCCTGCGTGGAAAATCCAAATAATTCATGACTTCAGCTATTTTTCATTTTTTTACATGATCTTGTAAAAACACCTAAATTTTTAAAATGTTTTTGCCGGAACATATATACAAAAAGATGATATAAGTAAGCTAGTGTTACCTGTTGCGTAGTACAACCATGATCCAGCCCAAAGAAGCTCGTCCACAGCTGGGGTGTCTTGACTGTGTGTGGATTTTGCAAATGCGTAAATCTTCTTGGCCCCAAGATGAAGCAATTGAGAATTCAACAACATCTTGGAACACGAGAGAAGCATATGCAAAGACAGCTGCCATCTCAGAAGCCATATCTGAGCATCCATGATAATATAAGAAAGCAGGACTGTCATAGTCAATATCCTTAGGGCGCATCCATCAGTTAACATCATTTCTAGATCCAATCTGTTGCAAGAAAAGACAACGTTTAGAAGTGAAATGCACAAGGATGCAGTAAGGATTGTAAAATGACCGATCATTACGGTTGTTTTGATCAAACCTTTTTGTTGATCAAAGCTTTTGAGAGAATAAAATGTTATCTTGGAAAGTGTTATCTTACTAAAACTACAATATGTATAAATACATGCAATCACTTCCTATGGATCACATACTTAGTATATCATCTTTATTCATAATATTTTTCAACTGTAATTGAGCTATAATCTTTTTTATTTACACTTGAAATTTAAAATAGTCTATTTTAATAATTTGATACCACATATATGTTTATTAAATTATTAATAACGACTTAAAAAATAAAAATACATATTATATTCTAATACGCACAGTATGCAAGACGGACACTAGCTAGTAATAAATTATATTAAATTATTTTATAATTTTCTTATATATTGCTTTTTTTATTTATTGTATATTGCTTATCTTTTCCATATAGATTCCTTATCTTTTCCTTACATTTTGCTTTTATTTTCCTTATGGATTCCTTACGTTTTGCTAACAATATGCTTATGTTTTGCATGTAAATTTACCTCATAAGGATTTTTGGATGGATATGGAGAATGCTACAAGTAACATGTACATATCAACCACTTCAGACACAAAGACAATACAAGAACAACCGATACAAAAAAAAAAAAAAAAAAAAAACCAAAAAAAAAAAAAAAAAAAAAACGAAACCAAATATAAACTAATTCTTCATGGTCTTGACAACAATGAAACCTCTCAAAGAGATAACAATTAATCGATGCAACAATTTTCCCTTATCTTTAAATGCCATGGATTCATTTTCGAGCTTCTTCTTCTCTTTTTGAGTTTATCCACAATAGCTGATCAGTCGTGATTGTTCTCCTAGTAATGTTTGGTTCAATTTCCTAATCGAGTCTTTAAGTATTTTTACTTTGGTAATCGTTAATATTCTTAACTCTGTGTGTTAATAAAAACCAAGTAACATAATTAAACAATTATTAATTTATATTTATAAAACTTGTAAAAAAAATTAGTTCGTGTACTAAACTAGATGATTTTCCGCACGGTCGTGCGAGATAATATGTGATGTCATTACAAATTTAAAACTCTATTTATAAAACATAAAATATTATCCAAAATAAAAAAAACGTTACAGAAAAAGACATGATTTATATTATCTTTCTATTTCGTTAATTTATTGTGTATTTTATAAACCCCAAATTAGGATATTGATGGTATACATGACACTATATCTTAATTTAAGATTTATATAAACCCAAACCGAAAAATATACGTTGATCATTCTTATAAAATTATTTTATTACGGGACAGTATACCCTAATTTAAGATTCATAAACCCCAACAAAAATATATACAATTTTATTAATAAAAATTATTTTATTACTAGACACTATACCCTAATTAGGGATTTTATAAACTAAAACTGAAAATATACGATATGATTATTGTTATAAAAATTACTATATTACATGAAATTATACCCTAATTTGGGATTTATAAATCCAAACCGAAAAATATACTGTATGATTATTATTATTATGAAATTATTTTCAAATATACCCTAATTATATGATAATATTTCCTAGGTGGTGCCCCATGCTAAAGCGAGGGCAAAATTATTTGAAATTAGTTGAACTTTAAATATTTTAACATTAGACAAATACTCAACTTAAACCAAACCAATGTAAATAAAGACATAAAAACCATAAAGCCAAAAGTTACTCAACCAAACCTAGTGCATAGCATTTGTTTTTAAGAAAATTCCTCCCATCAATTGTTAGGATTTCTTCAAAAATCGTAGGACCTCTCACGATATTGAAAAACATTTGGCACAAAAATTATACGACTCAATCGCTCCACATGTCAAATCCCGTTCTAATTTATTTAGGAAATCAACATACATGATTTTTTTAACCGCGTGAAACCACGTCAATTGGAAAATTTTGAAATATGTAGTAAAATTACCGTAAATTAATAAATACACAACTCTAAAGCATGGAAATAAAGGATCTACTGTACATTTTACATTTGACTGATGCTGTACATTTTACATTTGATTGGAGAAAAAAACTACCGTCTCGCTCTTTCCATTCTTCGGTGGTACCTTTTATGTGACATATCATCAAAGCTCGTTTTAATTTCTCTCCAGCTCATTACAATAAAAAAGTTTCTCGATTAAAAATTGGAAAATTGAATAAAAACGGTTTTTCTATTAAATTGATTTTTTTTTTAAAGTTCTCTGTTTAGAATGGAAAATTGAATAAAAACATTTTTCTAATTAAATAGGAAAAATAATTGAAAGTTCCTAATTAAAACTGGGAAACTGAATTAAAATTTTGAATTATTTTTTTAAAAGGTTGTCAATTTAAAATGAAAAATTAAATAAAAACTTTTTTCTATTAAATAGGAAAAATAAAATTGAAGGTTCCAATTAAAATGGGAAATTGAATAAAAGTGTATTTTCTATTAACTAGAAAAAAATTTGGGAAAATTTCAAAAATGCCCATTTTACTCTACCATTGTCACAAATACCCCTATTTTCGGCTATTTGTTTAAATATATTATTTTCACTCTAAATTACCATTTTTAAGATTTTAAAATATTCTATAATATTTTATAGGGTTGTAGGGTTTAGAATATATGGCTTAGGGTTAAATCTCTAAACCCTAAAAAGGTTTTAATCCTTAATAAATCCAAAACTCATAAAATATAAACCCTAATACCTCAAACATAAACCCAAATAGTTAATAAAACAATAAACCCTAATAACCCTACAAGATTTAAGCCCTAAATTAAATCTTAAATAAACCATAAATCGAAAAAGGGTATTTTAAAAAGAAAAGGGGGGGGGGTAGTTTTGAAAGGGGCATTTCTCACAATTTCTCAAAAAAAATTGAATTGAAATTTTTTTGAGGTTATCTATTAGAAATGTAAAATTGAATAAAAACATTTTTTTTTATTAAATAGGAATATTGTTTTTTGAAGGTTTTCTATATAAAAATGGAAAATTGAATAAAAATCTTTTCTTTATATATAATGTTTGGGAGCTGAGAGAAATGATATTGGCTTACATTCCCTTTTATTGAACTCGTCTTATCCCATGTTTGGGAGCTGAGAGAAACAAATTGACTATTAATTCTCTTATTATTGATTTATTTGTTAAGTTTTTAAGACAAAATGGACAAGATCATTGATTTGGATATGAAGCTTTACACGGAACATATGAGTAAGACAATAAACATTGAGAAAGATTAATATACTCTACTTTTCCTAAGGTTTTTTTACATTAATATTTTTTTTAGTTGGGTTGGTTCAACAGTGTCTTTTGAGTTTGAATTCACATTAATTAAGTTTTTTTTTGTTGGTTGATTTAACACTGTTTTTTTTTCAATTCTACTTAAAAGTAAACTTACACGCTTTGGCTTCAATAATAACATATGGTCGCTTCAAAATAGTATTAACTATGTCTAACGTATGATAGCTATAATAATAAATAACATATAATTATTAAATAGTTATAAATACATATAAATAAAGGCTAAAGCCATGTTATTTTGTTCTACAATTCTTCTCTACACAAATGTTGACATCTCCTCTTCTTTTTTTCCGCTACAAATATCTACTACGATTCAGAGCTCGATTTATCAATCTCTCACTGGGAGAGTCGACCGAGTTTTATCAATCTCTCACTTTTTTAGGATTTTTCGTTTAAGGAACCATGGTTTAGGGTTTAGAGTTAAAACCTTATATGGTTAGGGTATAGAGTAATTTGGGTTTAAGGTTTCAGGTTTTAGGGTTTAGATTTTAGTGATTTTTTAATAAAGATCTTTTGATGTTTAAGATTTTAGGGTTTAGGGTTTTAACCCTAAACCATAGATCCTAAACCATAAACCCCAAAAAATATTATAAGATTAAAATGGTAATTTACTCCTTTTTTTTTAAATGGTCTTTTAGAACTTAGAGTTCGTTTAGGGTTAAATCTTTATAGGGTTAGGGTTTAGTGTTATTTGAGTTTAAGATTTAAGGTTTTTTGGTTCAGATTTTCGTGATTTTTGAATAAAAAACTTATTTGATGTTTAAGATTTTAACATTGACGGTTTTAACCCTAAAACCCAAAAAATATTATTAGATATTTCAAAATATTTAAAAGGGTAATTTACTCTTAAAAATGTTTTTTAAAAAAAGATGGTCTTTTTGAAAAAAAACCTACACCAAAAATGGTATTTTTGAAATTGTGCCTTATCTTATATATATTTTCATTGTTTTACATCGGTTACAAAAGCATATGAATTGATTTTATATGGAGAAAAAAATTGGATCATTCTTATGTTAATAACTATCTCCGGTCAGTTTTGTTTGAAAATGATTATAAGCTAGGTGGTCACTATTAGGCCTGGGCTTTCGGTTCCCCGGTTCGGATCTTCGGATCTTCGGATCTTCGGTTCCTGGAAAAAAGGAACCGAATGGAACCGAACTAGTTTTTTGGTTCGGATCGGTTTGGATCCGACTGGATCGGGTCGGTTCGGATCCCTAATTAGGGGATCCGAATAGGAACCGAAACAGATTTCGGTTCGGTTCGGTTCGGGTAAAGAACCGAAAGAATCGAAAGAACCGAAAGAACCAAAATACCTCAATATCCTAAGCTCCTCACTCATGCAAAGAACGTAAAACAAACTTGTTTCCATGTCAATTACAGACCAAACTTATGCAAATAATGGAACAAAGATATGCAAATCATGGAGAAAAGTTTATACAATCCATTTGACAAACTCTTTTCTCGGATGTGACCAACTTACCATACCAAAACAAATAAGAACATATGTGTTTTAAGTTTGCACAATAAAAGACCAAAAGAGAGAGACAAGATTTGGGACCAAAAAATCCAAAACAGAGAATCGACTTATCTTGTATCAATCTACTCACCAAAGCAGTAGACCAACAATCTTGTTCTCATAGCAACAAACATCTTCAAGAAACATGTTACAAAACAAACAAAACAAACATATGGTTGTTACTTGTTAGTGCACATAAGAAACACAATAAATCCAGAAGACATAATGTAGAAATAGTGTGGAATAAGAAATGTAAAACCTGGTAACATCCGAGAAATAAGATAACATCTGACAAGAACTGTAGCTTCTTATCCTAACCCAAACTCTGATAAGAAAACGAGGAAGATAAAATCAAAATCAGAAAACTACAATCTACAAGTATACAAAGTCAAAGAAAAATACCTTTTTGTAACTTGTCTTGTACCTCTATATCCGCGAGCATCTCCTTAATAGAGATTATGCCTTTACCAGTGAATTTGATCTCACTCTTCAACCACTGCTTT